>JACDOX010000220.1:1020712-1107550 GCA_014549065.1 Cardinalis cardinalis
TGAAAGGTTCCTGTTCAGAACTTCTTCAAGCTCAAAAATGAACTTGGATATAAGAGGTAAGACAACAGCCTCTTTYTTGACAGAGCTTTATTTCTAGAAGACAGAAGGAGAGATCATCTATTAGCCCTATGCATTCTCCAGTGGGCTTCTTGTTCACAGTGTGTTTCAAAAAGATTAATTTTATACCYCCTGCAAATTGTTCCTCAAACACCTTTCTTAGCTGAATGTATGCATTCTTACCTTACACTGCCAGAAATATATGAAGCTTTGCATTTTGCCCTTGCAGACAAAACTTAACTTTTAAAAAATGGTGAAAACTGCTTTGTGTAACCACCTTTTACCCTGCTGTTTAACTATGCTATGCCAGTTTATTTTTGGACTTACTATCTTTGATRGGTGCATGCACTTCCTCCAACACTCCCACATGGTACCTTCAAGTAGTTTYCATGCCACTTCCAAGGATTTTACTTTTATAAATTGTCTTTAATATGGTTTTTAATTTTAAGTCATTTTCTTTAGAAAAACAAAACCCACAAAGCAGGGGATTTYCAGAGATGGAGGTAGATGATCCTGCAAGAAATGTAAACACATTTCACAGAATGACAGTAACACTTTGAACCAGATCCTCCACACAATGGTCAGAAGCACACACAAAACTGCTTTTCTCTCTTCTGGCTTGCAGACTCACTGCTCCATGAAACACTCACTAACTGTGTCCAGCAATTTAGTCCCACATCAATCATTGCCTCAGCCACTGCTGCTGCCATGCAGGCACCAGGCTGACCAGGGAGCTATACAACCAGGAGGTTAGAACAGAATGAAAGGGCTCCAAAGAGAAAGAAAGGGAAGAGAACAGCCACACAATAAAGTCAGCTTGTGTACACTTACACAGCACATTGCTCATGGGGCTCCAGGACCTGGAATAACACACACAACTATTTATGAGCTGCTGTTTCTCTTAATTTCAAACCTGTGACTATAGAGAAAAGAAATAAGAATTCAGATGTGAATTCAAGAAGTAGGAAGCAAACAAATCTGTATTAGAAGACAGTCAGAAAGCATGTGATAACTGCTTAAAATTAGCTCTCAAAAATTTGAAGCTAAAAATTGACTACTGAGATTGAACAAGTCACTGCAGAGCAAATACACCTGCTGAAAATTAGCTTGCTAGAGCAGTGTGCCTTCCTGTGTCTTGTTGCAAACAGATGTTCTATTTGGATTTCCTTGCAAACTGCTTCTCTCATGAAATCCCTTCTTCCTCTATTTAACCCAGGGATATCTCCCCCTCTACTTGTACCTAAGTTCTCCTCTTTACTTGATACATTTCCAGTCCCATCAAACCATCATCTTTTCTCCCCAGGTTACAGGAGGTTCAACACCTCCCTCCTTTGCCTCTGTGKCAGGGGACAAAGCCAGGGCCTATCTGCCTTCCTTCACCTGCTGGGAAGGACTCCCCTTGATGCCTCAGGTTTTAGCTTTTATGGTTTTCACATTGTTTTTAATTTTAAGTCATTAGTGTGTAATTCTGAGCTTCATATGAGGGGATAGTAAGCTCTCTTCATGGAGTAGGTAGACAGAACAATTCTTTCTCTCACTGAGGACCAAGGACAGCAGATCCAGATTTCAGACCCGAGAGCATAAACAACAGCAGAATGAAGAGAGAAAAACAAGAAGGATGGGACCTCATGGGCTAAAGCTGTAACTGGACAATAACTTAAATATGCTAATGGACCAGAACTTATAAAAGTGTGAGACCCCATGACCAGTCATCCATTTGGTGACCATTTTGGGCTCATCTTGGGTGTAGCCCTGGCTGGGCTCTTGTGCTGCCCAAGGTGGATCCACTGAGGCCKCCYAATAAATACCTACTTTATYCTTYAGCTCCATCKGGTCTCTGTTCCAGATCAGCCTTCACTCCTCCACTAAGAGAGCTYACTATCCCCTAAAATGAAGCTCAGAACCACACACTAAAGCAGTACAGAATGTGAAATATRTAAMAGCTAAAACCTGAGGCATCACCCTGCTCCTGCCTCAGGACAGAACTGGTGTCTCACCCTGCAGAGCTGGGGTTCAGTACTGCCATCAGACAGTCAACGGTAAAACACAGTATTTTTCTGCCAACACTGTCAACACTAAGCTTAAACACCTTCTTCTCCAAGTCATTACAAAAGTAAAAGACTGAGCCATGTGCTACCAAGACAACTTGMAATTGTTTAATGCTTTACTCTAGGACAAACTAGGAACCCAAATCAAAAGGAAGCAATTATAAAAGCCCTCTGAGCAGCAGCTTAAGGGAAAAGATAGAAACACAGAGTTACACAAAAATGCATCTTTTCAATCCCCTGGCTTTTCAGGTAGGAAGAAAAGACATTTATTTTTTCTTATCGGTTTCTGTGTACTGCTAGGGAAAGAGAGAACAATAAAAGAAAGAATTTAGGATAGATTAAATTGGTCAGTTCTGGTASCTCTTGCAAAGCCAAACAGCTAAAAGTCCCTTTGAACTTTGACAGGGCAGACAAGCCCAAGAGCTGATTCAAGCCTGCAGCTTGCTGGACATGCTGAGCAGAGAGGAGCACTACTCCAACCAGCTCATTGTGTATGCACAGCAAGCAGGTACAATGCAAAGGGGATGTGAGTCACACAAGAAAAACATATAAAACAAAGGCAAAAGAGCTGGCAAGATAGAAAGGACAGCAGTGTGGGAGAGTGGGCAACATCAGGCTGCCAAGAAGGTAAATCAGAAGTKTAGAACGTGACCTGAATAATCCAAGTAGTAGGCATCTTTACAGAAAAAAAAAAATAAATAAAACCAAAGTAATTGTAAAAAAGAAATCTGCATATTCTCCATGTCCTTCTAAACTCTTCTGCTAACCATATATACAGTATAAAGGGAAAATTCTTTAGGCACATAGCATAAATCTACCTCCTGAAAGGATACAGAACATGCAATTTGGCTTAAAATATCCATGCAACWCCAACGACCTTCTGGCTAATGAAGACTTCCCAATTCACCTTTTTTGTATTTCGTTTGGGTTTATGCTTAATATTTTCCTTGAAACTACCTGAAAATGTTCTGGAATACAAGTAGCAGAGCACAAAAGAAGAATGATAAACTTCTAGCATCTCCACTGCTCTCCTAATCAAAGCCACAGTTCTGTGTGGCAGCACTTAAGCTTCCCAGTCAACCTGTAAGTCAGATGCAGYCCATCAGTTTTCCTATTACTCTWCTGCAAGGCCCAGCAGCCATTTAGATGGCTGGTACTGACCCATATCACAGTGAGATTCTTTATCCCATTGTCAGGTATCTGGCAATTTAATCAAAATGAAAAGAGGTATAGCCTGATAAAAAGTAATCTGCACAAGTCAGAGGCAGTGCTGCAAAACTCAAAATACATTTACATGGTTCTGGAGAGCAAAACAAAGACTTTGCTGAAGAAAGAAATGTTTTAGAGAGGGCCTGAGCTGTTTAGGAAAAGTAATTTCAGTTACTCCTTTCATTTAGGCAACTAAATTCTCAGTTTGAAGGAAATAATTTCAATGTGTGTTTTCAGGCTTTAAAAGCCTGACAAAAAGGCATGACCACTTTAACACAATTGAGCTGAAGCTTGTGACAAGTCTGTCTTGAAAATAGTGACTTTAAACCTTTACTTCATGTAAGTAAAGTGTTAAGCAGTAAAAAATAAAGATGCACGCACAAACTATTCAGATCTTCTGAATCTTTTCTTCTTGGCACTGTAAAGCCTTTATAATCCACTTTAAATAAATGCAAAGTTCTTTGCCTATATATTTGTTGCTGGATTCTGTATTTGCCTACAGAAGCTTTGAAACTTGCACAATAAAATCTGTCATATATTGAGAGTTCAATCCAGTAATTCAGGGGGAAAAGGGCAAAACAGTTATGTTCTTTGTAATTACAAGCTCTAAGAAGTTATTTYGTGTTAATACAGGAGAAAGTTTTACACTATCACTTAACTGAAAACAGCTTAATAACATTAGCACTGTAGATGGAAGTTAGAGCTCTGAAGAACATCATCTTCAATATGAACATGGAAACTATAAAAATTGTAGGTTTTTGGATAAAATAATTCAAATAGAAATGGTTGATGCAACATACCCTGAAATAAAAAAAAAATTTAAGAAGACAAATATGTGACTGCCTCTTATTTACTGAACTGCTACTCAGGTTCTAATTTACCTATCAAATCAATTTAATAAGAAAAAATGCACCCTCCCAGTCACCAGAAAAACATACCATCCCATTCTTACAAGACATGTACAAAGGAACATATTTTTTGTAACACTTTACACTGAATGTCATGGATGCATCATAGCCCAAGTAAAAATTTATTGCTGTAATAGGTTGTTTCTTCCAACAAACTAATATAATGTCCACAGWGAAAAAAATCATTGCATATATCCTTCATTTATTTAATAAATACAGCTTCTGAGCCTGTTCTAGGAATTCTCAAATTGAGGAACAAGGAACAGTTAAAATATCTACTTCAACACCTTCTCATGTTGCAGCATCTTCTCCATTGTAATCTTTCTTCCAAATTTCCAAAAATAAAAACCAAACTGTACACTTAGCTTCAAGAAGGATTGAAGGAACTACAGGCTGGTGAGTCTCATCTCCATCCTTGGAAAGGTGAGTGAGCAACTTCCCTGGAGCAGGGGATGTTGTTTGCATTGACATCAGCAAGGATTTTGCTATGGTCTCCCACTGTGTTATTTGAGGCATGCTGGTGGGACAGGGATACTACACAAAATCCAACTGGTGGCTGATAACTTGTGGTGTCMCTCAAGAACTGGCAGTGATGCCAATGGTGTTTAAAACTCTCTATTAATGACCTGGATGGTAGGACAGAGTCTACCAGTCAGCAGGTTCAGGGGTAACCCCACACTGGAGAACTRTGTTGATGGGAAACTCATGAAGGTYAACCATGGTAAGTGATTTACTGTAAGGGTGGTAGGACTGAGAAGCTGTGGACTAGCTCTGAAAATGTTCATGGCTAGGCTGGACAGGGCTTTGAACAACCTGCTCTAGTGGAAGGTGTCCCTGACCATGGCAGGCAGATTGGAGCCAGATGATCTTTGATATCCCTTCCAACCCAAACCATTATGATTCCATGATTCTAAGTAAAAGAGAAAACTCGCTCCTCAAGTGAAGTAACACACAAGACAGGCTGAGCATGCAGTGAACACAGCTCTGCAGAAATAGATCTGGGGCTCCTGGTGGACACAGTTGAGTAACAGCCACCAAAATGCACCCTTGGGAAGTGAAGCARGCTAACCAAGGATCAAGCTCGGTTGGCAACCAAGCAGGCTGGGGCAAGTGACTTCCCCTCACTCCACCTTTCAGYACCTGGATTGATGGGTCTGATTTTGAGCTCACCAATAAAAGGCAGACCTTGGTACAGTGGGAACTGCCAGCAGAGGGCCTCTAAGGTGATGAAGGGGCTGGGACACATGATACATGAAGAGTCACCACACGAGGCTTGTTCTGTTTGAGGACAAGGCAGCAACCAGGCAGACCTCATTACCCTGTTCAATTTTCATGTGGGAGTAAATAGAAAAGCCATCACCTGACTCTTTTTGGATGCACACAGCAGTAGACAGGAAGAAACCAACACAATTTGGAAAATGGAACATTTCTGCAAGCTGGAAAGTTCTTTTGCCCATGAGGGTGGCCAAACACTGCAAGAAGCTTCTCAGAGACCCTGAGGCACCACCATCCCTGGAGTTACTCAAAATTTCCAGGYGTATCCTAGAACAACCTGCTCTAGTTAGACTGATTTTAAGCAGGGGTTTGAGCTACATGACTGCCAAAGTCCCTTCCTATGTAATGCTATAATAAATCCAAATGACTTGTAATAGCAAACAACATAAAATATTTCACTGAGTTACTCTTCTCATCTGAACCTTGTTAAGTCAGCAACAGAAATGACGTAGCTTTAGCCTGACAGAGGCGTTTCTGGCATGAAAACAAAGGTTTTGCASTTACAGAAGTCATTCATCATTTACATTGGGAACTTCTTGGAAAATAATCGTCCTACTCCTATCACTAAAARTTAAAGTCTAGTTAAAGGATGAAAACAACACCTGACAACTCTGCTGTTAGGGATTTACACTGCTGGAGCTAAGATGCTTAACTTACTATTTGGCTCTTTTATTATAACACTTATCTAAAAATAAAATACCTATGTAAAACAGGAGCTCAAACTACTTTGTACTTGAAGTTTTTCAYTATCTCTGTATCTTTCTCTTCCAGCAAGTATAAAATGAACATATGGAGAGCTTTAAACACTAAACCATTTGTATTGGAAAAAAATAACTTTAAAATTGCATMATTTTGATCCTTCCTTGACCCTGCAAGACTGCAGAGTTATTTCTGCTCCCTGCTCTCTCCAGACTTCACTCTCACTTGAGGCTCAGTTTATACCTACACTGCTTCTCCTCTTTCTTCTCCTCCTTGGAAGAGCTCCTCAAGCAAACACCATCAGTTGCTATTCCTCCTCTCCCCACATTCTCAGACAGAGCCTGTGTGCAAAGATACATGGAATTAAAGTAAAAAATTGCAAGTCGACACTTCAAGTATGCAAATACACAAACACTGAGAAAAAAATGTATTTGCTGTTTAAACAAAAGCCAGCTTACAAATCAAATGGAAATCTGCAAGTCAYCAAGTTCTTTACATTGAGATCATCAGAATTTAGATAAGAAATAAGAAAAATTTGTATTTTTTATTAGTGCTTTTTGAAGCACTTTATTCCACTGACCTCATTTTCAATTTAATTTATTTGCAGAAAGTAACTGGTCTCAGAGATGTCAGCTCCTGCACACACAYCCCCTGAAGGGACCATTTCCTTCCAGTATCAAAGAGCACCAYGTGGCAAGACTTCTCATCAACATCAAGTTACTTTAGTCTCAAGTCAATTATGAATATCATGGTTTGTTCCATCCTCTGGAAAACRAAGTTGCATCTGCTCATTGCTTTCCCATCCCAACATTATTCTTCATATGGCATTCAAAGTTCATTCACTGCTACGCCAGCATGTTTGTTACTTCCATTGAGTTTTTAAACACTCAGAGCCACAGTCCACCCTGCATGGCCCTGTCACTTTCACAACTGACATATAAGTGTATGTACACTGTACATACTGTATATACACTGTATATACACTGTACCACATTTACATCAAGTATTTTCTAACAKATTACAGAATAAAGAAAAAAAATAGGGGTTAAGACACTAAGTTTAAACACTGTTTTTTCTAAGATGACTTTAAGCTGGGGACCACACTCCAAATCTTTTTAGAAGTACACATAAGATCACCTAAGTGTAAACTTCACAGCAGAATCAAAATCCTAAYAGGTCCTATTGTTACAAGACCCCAYTTTACACCTTTTCAGTCAATACATATTGAGATCTCAAGCACTGATCATGTAACAGACCATAAGTACTTCAAGAGTTATTGATTTTACTACTCTAGCAATTTCTCTGAAAGAAGATTCATGCCGTCTCAAACAAAATCCAAAAATACTTCTATTAAGTTTTTCCCCTTAAAATAGTAGTTGTTTCAGGGCTGAATAACTGTAATCTAGAGGCTGTCCAAATGAGACTCCTAATTCATGCAATTAGCCTCCTACACAGCGTTTAAAACCTTGCTCAGCAATAATAGAGCTTTTAAGGGACCTAAAAGTTACCTTTGAAACAACTGGGAACATTACGACATCGTAGAAAATTGGGTTATAAATACTTCCAGAGAAGAGGCAGGAAGTTGAATGCAATACTAAAAATATTAAAGAATACAGGCTTCCCCTTGCTCTCATTGGACCTCATTCTGCACAAACAGCAGCAGAGGCTTTACATTAAATAGAAGCTCAATTCACTGCCATGGGTTCACCAAACTCTGGGAGGAGACACTTCACTCTTGCTTACTTAGCAGTTAGGACATTGAAAACTGTCAACACACCTGAAGGGAGAAATAATTCAGTTCAACCAGATCTTTACACTTTTGATTCAGCTCTCTGTGATCACCAGAGCTGAGCTGGCAGAGACTTTTTTCTTCTCCACAAAGAGTTCTCAAAAAAAACCTCCACAAGCAAGCTTACAATTTTATTCCTATTTTTGCCACTGGCTGGGTCTACAGATCTGAGCTCTATCCATGTAATGGCATTACACAGCAACTTTTCCCATTCACAAAATAACCTTTCCCATTCTGCCTCAAACCAATACATATCCCAAAGCTCTGTAAGAATTTAAGCAATACTMTACTCAAGAGGATTCTAAGTGAGGCAGCTGGTTAATAGAAATTTTAAAAGCATCATAACATGAGAAAGTCAAAACAGAGGCTATGTCTTGTAACACTGTACAGCCCTAGGGGATGATCCTGACACTTCCACTCTTGTCTTCTCCCACAGGACTTCTCTGCCTGGCTCCTGCACAAAAAAGAGAACAGCTCCTGCATTGTAAAGAAAACCTTATTAGACAGCCTATTTTCCAGAAAGAAAYGCCAGGAAAAGGCAAATTTGCTTGGATAAATCACTAAATTCTCTTCCAGACAACTAGAACTGCAGTACAGCTGAGCATTTCCATAGCATGCACCTTCCTGGCTCAACACTCACTCTGTTCCAGTTACCCATAAATTACAATGACGGATGAGTAAGAGCTATCTGTTCCAATTTGAAATAGTGCTGACCACTCTTTTATCATTCCTAACAATTAACAGTAAACATGAGTTCTAGTCATTTTTCGTAGACAACCTGCTGAGATTTATAGCAGTATCTTCAAAAGTCTGAAGACAAGACYTGGGTGAAAGATTTTTCAGGGTTGTGACAACCTTGATGCAGAAAAGTTCTGGTACATCAATCATTTGTCTGCTATTCTGACAGGAGAAAACTCACAGGTGACACATACAGYGCAAAAGTAGTTAAGGATAGTTGCTAGTTCYTGCCACAAGTTCTAGACAAGTTGTMTGKWAACAAATAGAAGAAAAATATAGCATTACTGTCTCAATCAATATGGATCAAAACAGCCTAATTTGCCTCTAAAATACAGCAATTGGCTTAAAATAGGAACATAAGAAAGGAAATGCTTTACAAAAAAAAAAAAAGACAACTTTAAGCAACTCCAATTACTCCCATAAGCCAAAAAGAAAACAGAGTCCAGGAAAAAAAAATATTACATGGCAAGGCAGAACCCCCTGGAAAGCAATTCTGAGAGTTATCAAACAAAAGATTTATTACAAAGGGWTTTCATTCTGCTCTATGTTTGCATCAACAACATGGATGCTGAAAATAAAATCATTTTTKCTAAATGTGCCAATGATGAAAAGCTAGGAAGAAGAAAAAAACTTAAATCAATTTTGCAAATGAAAGAAATTGACAGAAGGGGAATGAAATCCACAGGGGATGAGCATAAMGCTCCTACAAAAAGACAATGGAAAATATAAGTAATAGTTTATAATAAAATGAATAATGTCTAAATCCCAAGCTGACAGTCAATGTCAGGCAACTCCAAAATGGTAAACATCAGTGAAGTGTATGACCACAAGCACAACTTTCAGAATAAGCCAAGTAATCTTTTCTGGTCCATTCTGTACTACACATCAGAGACGAAATACTGTATTCCCACTGAAACACCACTTTTCAAGGAAACAACTGACACAMACCCAAAGAGTAGGCCATTCTTTGTGTTCCTCCAATAAAGACAGAGTGAATTGGATTTGGTTACTATTTAAGCAGGGAGGCTTGAAAGAAGGCATCTTAAGATCCAAAGTACCCAGAAGGCTACTGCRGAGAAAACGAGATCGATTTGTTCTCAGGTACTCAAAAGACAGGAGATGCAATGGGCTTGAAATTGAAGTTAACAAGATTCACACTAGGCACTTGGGGAAGACAACASCACTTTTCAATTTTAAGGACAATGAAACCCTTGAGCAGATTACACTGGAGACAGGTAAGGAAGTAAAAAACCCACAGTCAGTAGCAGGACCACAGGAAATTGTTTAGTCTTTGTTGTTCCTTACATTTATTTTAAAAGCTGTACAGAATTTACCAGCTCATTTCAGTAGAAGATACTCAGGTACAAGAGAATTTGTGCTTTTCTTTCAGTTTAAATATTTGTGACTTTTTATTCTCTTCTCTCCACTATCTTCAGCATAGTCCTATTTTTCAATTAACACTCTTACCTTTTTCTGCTGATYAGTTACCACAGCTGCAAAGACCAGAGTCTGTCTTATGTTATCTTACAGCTAGATCTTAAAAAACACACAATAGTCAATAAAGAAATCCAAAGAAGGAAAAGGAATTCTACTAATATTTTCTATTCAACTTTCTCAATTTCAGGACTTATGGGTTTACTGCTGATTTACACTTCCATAGAAAAATGTAGCATATGGCAAGTTAAAAAGGACAAGGAAACACAGAGTATAATGGAAGTGAATTAATGAAAATCAACAGTTTTGAAGACTAAACTGCATTAACAGTAAAGCTTATGGGGTTTACACAAATTGAGAGATTTCACTGTTTCATATTAGAAAATTAGACAAAACTTGCAATAAAGTGTTCTTTCAAGTGTATWGTTTAAAAGATTGCCTTCCTAGTTTAATCAAACTTCAAATAAACAACAATGAATAATTATTCTTTATACTGCAGGAATTATCAGCAAGGGATAAAAATGTGCCTTGATCAGGACTTCTCAGGTTCTCTCAACTCCTTCTCCACAGAGCAGAGAGGCAAAGCAAGCCCTACCTCACACCTCCAGGATTACCTGACAACCTAACAGAGGCAGACAATCAGTTTAGACAATGTCTCTGCAATACTGGATGTGGAACTTTTCTACTTKTAGACACAGAGTCCCAATTCATAATTCTAGTCTTTCCCTTGTATCAGCGAATGGAAGAACTGGCCCTCCAGAAGACAACTCAGCAGGTCTCAGACATGTCTGAGACCATTAAAAGAGCTGCCTGTGTTATTCTATTTCCCCCCACTGTCTGCAGAGGCAGCCWAATGTCACTCAGACTTGACACCAACTCTTCCCTGGCATACCAGGTTAGACATCTCACACCATTTCCCTTCCCATTCTTTCCTCAGGCAGTACTGGCTAAGATTCCACAGTCTCAGCTTCTTGGCACKTYTGAAGGAAAGCCAAGTTCTGGGGGKGGAGCTGAACACCAACTTCCATGGCTTCCTCAGAGGGCAATGCAAACACATAAAAGACTGTTTCTTTAAAAAGAAATTCTTGAATTTATAAAAAAAAAAATTAAAGGCACTATCCAGGTAGCAGCTTTTGTAAAGGTGAAAGCTACACATTAGTATGAAAAACTAATAGCCCGGCTCTGTAGACACTTAAACAGGTATTTTAGCAGAAAATCTCACATCCTGAAAATGAAAACATATGCAAACATTTGAAGGAATAAAGTCTACAGKTTTTGTCTTGGTTTGGTTGTTTTTTAAAGTAATGTCATTCAAATGAAAAGTAATGTCATTTTGTTTTCTAACAAAAGAGACAGTTCTACAACTTCGCAGTAGCATCCAAAACGTTAATAACCCACAACTTTTCATATTGAAGCTAACCAACAACTTTTCATATTGAAGCTGGGACAAGGACACCGTACCATTAAGTCCCATAGCGTAAAAGTCCATGCTGGCACTTGGACTTAAAGAAGTTCAGATTTCTGGAGCACACCATCAGTTTTTGCCCCATGTTTCATCTTGGGTCCTGAGACTTCAAAACTCCAGTATTAGGAAGAGGAAAAACTAAGAAAAATTCTCTTCAAAACCCTAATGTGATTTAAAAACACTATCCATGAAAAAAAAAACTGAAGATATGTTGTGCTTCACAGGTCTTCCAGGACCTTTACCATGACCATCCAGTCCTTATCAGCTAGCCCCTTCCCCATGAATTCTAACTATAGTTTCTTCATGAAATCTTCTGAAGATCTGTGTTACAAGGCAGGACTTAATCTAACTTTTTAGCAATATTTTTACTACTCTAAGAAACAAATTTTCACTATCATACACTAAAAATCCTTATTCCCTCTGCTGTAGTAGAAGACAGACTGCATATACCAAGATCTGAAAGAACAGATTATATTAACACCTGCTAGTGGAGAAACAAACAAACAAAAMAAATCTGAAATACACAAAACATCTTCACTGCATCAAATATATGGCACAGGAGATCAAACACCTTGATACCAAATCTGTAAAAGTTTGTCATGCAGCCACAARGAAAATCCATTGTCAGATATTTAACCAATTTAGCCTAATTTTCTGACACCATAGCTGGAAGGCAGAAGAGAAAAGTTGAGCTACTCAAGGAAGTCTAGTGCTTCAAATACATTCAGGAGCTTTAAAGGAAGACTTTAAAATACTCAGTACACTTCACGTTAGACTCGTATGCTAGTTTCTTGCCTATTTTAGGTATTCAGTCTCCTCAATTCTCCATTCAGACACTAAAAAAAAAAAAAAACTTAAATCCATGCCTCTAATAGTACAGCAAAGTAGTTTGGGCTTGATTCCAATTTCACCAGGAGCAAAGACATTCACAGCAGAGATAATCCATACTTTAGGGTTATTTGATTCCTTTTAGAGTTCCTTGAGAAGCAGAAGCCAAGCTACATGGTTATAAACGACAAAACAAAGGGGAAAATGTAAAGGTGTCTCCCAGCACAGCTTATAGTACAAAAAATAAACAAGTATTAAAATGATGCAATAAATTCACAGCGCTTTCCTCATTTATGTAAAGACAAATCAAGAAGTGCAATCTTACAYTAGCCAAATAATCAATCCACTAATTTTAAAAAAATCAGTAACCAAAAAAAATCAGAAAACATTGCTCACCTATAATAGCAAAGTATTACTACTTTTTTCAGTCAAAGCAATTACTAACTATGCACTGAATAACCACTATGACTGGCTGTGGAATTCAACTTGAAGTTTTTAAATTTACCTAATATAAGAATGTTTCTCTGTAATAGCACTGAAGCCACTACTCCAATTTTATTGCCCATTTGCAATCTTCGCAACTGAATTTAGCACTCAGTCGTTTACCTACTAATATTCTTCATGAGAGAAAAAGTGGATTTCACTGGCAGATTATGTATTTTCAGAGATTTTTACAAGTATTACTCTTCCTCCTCCCCTCCCTTTTACAGTGCAAGTTTCTTGAATATTCCTTAAAGCTCTACAGCTACCACCAAGTTATTTTGTCCTTGAAGACATTCACATCATTTCTCTTCTATCAGCAAATACATACACTTCATATTCAGTTAAATATTTTTCATAAAATATAAGGTACTAATTACCTTAACAGTATTCTGCAAGTACAGCTCAAGTCCACAACCATCCACAATAAATTTAAATTATCCTGACCGGAGTCTTTCCAAATGCAACTAGCTTTGCTGTATAGGAAGGCCTTTGATGTTCACATCAAATAACATTCAAGTTGTTCAACAACAACAATAATCAACTCTATTGTCCTGATGAATAAACCCTGTGAAAATGTGCCCATGAAYGTCACGGACTATACATGTTAAGTGACAAGATACAAACCACAACGTGGAAGCAATTCTACTGAAAATTTCAAGTTTGTGGACTCATAAAATCAAGATGGATRCTAAAATGAAAGAACGTAAGGTAGCTGCCAAACTAAGTAACTTTTTAAAAAGGCATTCTTCCTATATTTTCCTTAATATTTTACAGAGTTGAAATTACAATTATTAAAGTGCAGAGGTTTAAGTGTGAATTCAGCTCAYAACTCCTTAATACACATGCCCAAAATCAAAGAGACAGGTTCTAATGCTAGCCTGAATAATCTGACTGAACGGTGAATAAATGAGAACAAAGACCAAAACTTACTGAATCACTCAGAGATATCTCTTATCAGAGAGATCGCCCATCTGACAATTATTCCATGTCTAGAACGGGCAAGATCTTTCACAAGACCCAACAAAACTACACTACAACATGCAGAGAGGCAGCATGCACACAGAATCCCCTTTTCCACTGCCATCAGGTCACCAAAGGGACGTTCATAGTGCGATTTTTGCCAGTACAGAGACCGCACATGTTCTCCCGACTCTGAGCTTGCAGGGAGAGCGGGCGGCCAGGACGGCACGGGAAGCGCAGACCCTGCCTATGTGCCAACGCGAAACACGGGTGGCAGAGAGTTTAAGGGCTTCTGGATACTTCCAACTCCGCTAGTTACAACATTCAGCAGCTGCAGCGATCCATCAGATTCTGCAGAGGCACTCCGCTTGCTGCAAAAGAGCGTAGTGATTTGTTAAAGATAAGTTTCGAGGGGACGGACAGAGAGGAGAAACTTGCGGGAGCACGAGCGGAGTTTCTCTCCGCTAACCCGCGCCAAAGGCAGCTGCGGGCGCGCCGCGCGGAATCAGCGCGAATCAGAGGCAAAGCGAAAGCACCGCAGGTAACACACCGGGAAGGCAAGAGCCCACAGCAGACCCTCCCCCGGAACACCCCGCAGTTTGTTTCCTATTGAGGACGGCAGCGGACAATTCTCGCCCTGCTGCCAGGGCACCTTCCCAGGGCGCTGGGAAAGGCAGGATCTGATTTGGAGCATCTGGAAAGCAGGCACTGACCTGAGGGTGCGGTTGCCGGCGCAGCCGCGGCGCTCCATGGCGGCGGGCACGCAGCTGGTGAGCTCGGTCCARTCGGCGTGCAGCCCGCAGCTCCAGCCGGTGGAGAAGCGCGAGAAGAGCCAGGTGTCCTTGTCGCCGCCCGGGCGGTGGCAGGCACACTTCTTCTGCCCGGCCCGGCAGTAGCAGGGCTGCTCCAGGTGGATGTTGCGCACCAGGTGCCGCCCGAAGGTGGTGCCGCCCGTCTTCTGGATGTGGAGGAAGACGATCACGTCGCGGCCCCGCATGTCGAACCGCACCCGCCGGCACAGCTCCCCCCGGGCGAACGGGAACTTGGCCGCCAGCCGCGGCATCGCCGCCGCCTCCTCCTCCTCCTCCGGCTCCTCCGGGCCCCCCCCGCGGCGGGCGGCGGAGGCCGGCGAGCGGCGGGGGCAGGCGGCGCCGGGGCAGGCGGGCGACACGTACTGGTAGACGATGAGCAGGAAGAGCAGCGCCAGCAGCGGCGGCAGCAGCCACCTGTTGAAGCGCTCGTCCATGGCGGTGCGCGGGGGCAGCGCGGCGCGGGATCAGGCGCTGCCGGCCGCTGCCGGGGCAGCCGCCCCGCTCGGATCCAGCAGCCGAGGGGCGCACGGCTCCCTCTCCGACGGCATGGTCCTGGCAGGCGGGCGACCGCGGCTCGCTCCGCTCAGCGCAGTGCGCCGCCCCGCACCCCGCYCGAGGCGGCCATCCCGCGCCCCTGCCCGCGGCTGTTCCGAGCGCCGTGCCCGGAACGCGCTGCCCGGCAGCGGCCGCCCAGCTCCGCTCCCGATCCCGCTCAGCCGCAACTCCAGCCCAAACACAGCGCCCGGCTCCCGGCGGGGCGCGCCCCGCCCCCGCCCCCACCCGCCGGCCAATCGCGGCCGGGCCGGCCGCCCAGCCAGCCAATGGGCGGGCCCAGCACGCCGGCCCTGCCGCCAATGGGAGAGCGCGGCGGCCCGGCGGGGGCGGGGGGAGCCGCCCCGCGCTCCCCTCCCGGTGCCGGACCGGGACCTGCCGCATGCGGGGCGGGGGCGGGAGGCGTAAGCAGCCAATCAGAGGGCGGGGCAGGGCGTCGGGCAGCCAATGGGAGGGGCCGGGGAGCAGCCAGGTGAGTGGGGCTCCGCTCCATCTCTCATTTCCCATCGCTTTCCCGGTGGGAATGGGTGTAGAGCTCTCTTCCCGGTGTCACGTCCGTGATTATAACCCCAAGTGCTTCATACAAGGAGGCGGACGGCGCCGACCACCCCAGAGATTAACTGACTAATTGTAGGGTAGCTGGAACGCGGTACTGCTGGTTCTTGCGGTCTTCAAACCGTCCCAAACCATGGTCCCAAACCATGAACCCCCTTCGCAGAACACTTTCACCTCCCCGAGGCAATAACATCGGTTCCCCAGCAGTGCCATTAAAATGTCAAAAGGTTACTTTTCAATCCCTCTTTACAACAATCCCTATTTACAACAATCCACAAACTGTGTTGTTTTCTCTACTGAAAATTATCCTTTTTTTTTTTTTTAATAGACATTCAAATCTTTAGCCCGCAGATCACACTCAGCTGAATTTTGCGAAAAAAAAAACCCTGCACTGTTTTGCCTGAAATTTGCTCCCCATAATGTTAAAAGTCTGTTACAAATACTTCATATCTAAAACCAAGCCTCATATGGCTCCTGGATTACAATATATTAATATGCAAAGCATTTTGTCTTAGAACTGATTGCACATCTTGCTTATTTAATTACAGAATGCTTTTATTTACTGGGGGATTAATTAGATATCTGACAGTGCTAAAGCAACTTTTTTGCTCAATTCTAAAGGCAGCTTCACCTCTGCAAGGCTGRTAACAGAAGAGCAGTGCCTTCCCATGGGATCACTTAACTTTAGAACTTATAAAAATAGACAAATGTATTTTAAACTGAAGATTTTTATATAGAAACCAAGAGTACTTGGATTTCTGGGGGTAGAGTATCTGCTCCCATTARAGCTTGCCAGAAATCATAAAAATTACCAGAAAATGGTCTAAACAGTGGGAGTTCAAACTGTAAATGTTGAGGGGTGTCCACAAGAACAACAGCCTACCCCACCCACCTCCAAACATCTACCACACATGCCTATCAGCATCCCATAGTAGTGATAATACACCACTAAAAGTCTGACAGTTGCAATTTTTTGGGTCTTGCCAAAACATGAGAAGAGAGGATGCACTTCTGCCTTCAGTGACATTTTTTAAGGAAAACATCATGGGTTACACCATGAAATTCACCCTTGTACAGCCATGCACCATAGCACTGGAAGTCCTTTCATCCTTTGGAAGAAGAATTCAGAGTCTGGTCAAATAAACCTATTTAGTCTTTGGCATCTAATGACAAGAAATGTGCACTCACTGACTCTTAATCAAGTAGAAAACAGCACTTTCACCTTGAAAAATCACCATGTTCTTTGCCAGCATGAGCAGCAGAGCACTCACCTTCCCTCTTCCCTCTAGGGAGACCAGACTCTCTCCTCTGCTTTGGCCACCACCAGTCTGGTGCTCACCTGCTTCCAGACTCCCTGTGCCTCCAAAGTGTGTTCTTAGTGAGTTCATCTTTTAACCTCTTTCTTTTACTAGGCGACACAAAGCYTGTCCTAGAGAAATTTAGATATTTATATGTGTAAGATACAGAAGCATTTTGTTCTCATCTCAGCCTATCCACTACATAAAAAGAAATATGGCTAAATTCATTTGAAATAGAAGTGATGCTAAGGGATTTAGACTCAAGTATCTCTTCTGATGCTTTTAACATGATGCAGAAATATCATAATTTCAGAATTTCTCATTAAGAGATTTAAGATTTTTTAAAGATTTTTTAAATATTTTTTTAAGAAAATTGAAGATGTTCTAATTAAATACCAGATTGCTAACACTGTACCTTCATCTCYATGAAAAGGAGCTCAAAACTAAAGTTGCTAAACAGAGAAACCCTCAATTTCACTAGAATTTTAAATTTTTATTTATTTAAACTCACTCAAGACAGTTACTGATTCATGAAGACTGGTAAAAAAATTAATGGAATAGATGTACAAGASAAGTAAAAATATTTATAATGATGTTTATCTGAAAAACATTACTTTTAAAAGATTCTCCTTTTTCTGAAASTAGAAGAAGTTACTTGCAGTAAATGAATTAATGTATTTATGCAGTTTTCAAAGGCAGGCTTTTAGTTATGAATTTGAATGGTCTTAATGATGGTCCATGGACCACACTTTATGTAAAGTTACAAACCATGGCACAACCAACAACACAGAGTTTTCATTTGGTAGTATTTTATGTTCTTTTTATAGAGGCCCACATTTCTATGCAAGTCCCTGTGGGATTAAGTTCTAATAAAATCATTTAGCTTCTTTGCAAGTCCGTGGCTGTAACTCCTTAGCATCAATGAAGCAATGAAAGGGTCATTTTGAAAACAGTASTGTTCCCATTGATTTAATGGGATCATGACTGGGTTCAAAATGAAGCCCTAAAAGTTGCAAACACTGCTCAATCACAACATTTTCCCTTTCAAACATGACTCATCTGTAAATCTCCCATGAGACTTTAACTACAAGGAAAATCYAAAGTCAGTTAAAAGCTAATTTTAAGATAAYCTTACAAAATCAATGTAGTTTTTGTGGCTTTCACAATAAAACACTTACATGTAAGACTTAGGAGTCKCTTATTTTTTTTTCATAATTCTCTAAGATCCCAACCTGACAGCAGATATCTCAGAGTTCACCCACCAAGCATTCAAATAAAATAATACTGGAATGACCTGTTCCTTGTGACAATTTTAGGCAGAATACCTTTACCTGTTAAAGTTTACATGCCAAATCTACACTCATTTCTACCAGAAACAGGCTAAATGTAAAGGTGTTGCACAGAAAAATATTTCAGAATTCCAACACACTATGTCCCTTGTCCTTGCCAATTCCCAGGTAACGCTCAACACATTTTCCAAGTTGCTAAAAATAAAAATTGGCATACTTGCAATATATTTTAAAGGATAATACAGTACTTGCTATTCTGAAGCAATGGGCATGTGAAATCATGTCAGTGCCAACATCAAGGTTTGTACAAAATGCATGAGTAAGCAAGTGATAKTTTATGAAGCAAAGGTACAGAAACATGATTTCATTTAGCAATTACACATCTGACAAGGTTAACATTTAATAGATCTGTTAATATAAAATTAAAGTGACACCTACCTCATACTGGTTTCTTTAAATTATTTATCACTGCTTGACCTGAGCTGYTTCAATACTTGTAGCCAGTTGAGACTTCCAATAAACCAATTTTTCATCATGCAGCAAGTCCCAGGTGTTTCCCTTGTCATGAGGACAGAAATTGTTAACAAGTGAATGCTAACTTCAGTAATTTGTCTGGGATTAATTTGTTTYGATGTTTAAAGTGTAAACCTCCCTTATTAAAGGGATTAGATTAAATTCTAATATGTGTACTTATCAAACCTTCATTTCAATGGCACATTGAGTGCCTTATTCTTCCTTGTAAAAGAATTTATGCATCATACTGCCAGTAGTCCTTCTTCTTATAAAGTTGTAATTCAGTATAARGCTTGTTACTTCACACTTCTCCTGCTTGCCATTCTTTTTCTGGATGTAATAATTTTATTCTAGCTATGACCACCTTTAATCTCCTTTACTCAGAATGCAACCACTCCAGAAACAGTGTTTCCAGCCAATGTCTCATATATGCCAGTCCACATGCAGGAGCTTCTGCAAGTCATTCCTTGCACCAAATTGCTGCATGTTTGCCTTACAAGAGAAAGGATCAGCTCTATTATGCTTTATTATCCTATATTGCTGTATTGCAGCTATTATGCTTATATTATTMGTAGTCATAATTCCACCTCTATAAGATGCTGATCTTGGACAACTGGAACATCATAAATTGCTTCCAGCATTCTAGTGTTTTTCTTTTTTTGTTTGTTTACAACCATATAACTCCTCATACAATATAACTCCTAATACAATACCTTTCAATGCCTTTATTTAGGTTACAATGGCTGTGAAGGCAGTTTCCCAATAATGAAACATATCTGAAAACTTTGAGCTACATTTTTTAGATAATGATATTTAAGATATTTAAAGGCAGATTCTCTTTCTACCAGGTAAAATTGGTCATCTTTTTTTCTACATCTAGCAGAATAAAGACTGACCAAATGTTCTAACCATGTTTGGGCATGTGCCAACCAGCACTCTCTCAAACAACTTCTGGATAGAATTTGGAAGTCAACCATTCCAGAAAGCAATTCCAACCAGCACTCAGTGGCCAAGATTATAGCTTCAGTGTAGGTCAGATCATGTCATGCTATTTGGTGTCAGTACCCAAGACAGTTTCTGAACATGTTTAATTTACTAATGGAGACAACACTGCTGAGCATTTGTAGGTTTCAATTTAAGCCAGAAAAATCTGTGTTCACCCTCTTGCATTTTGTACTGTGGTGTAACTGAGTTACACTTACAAAACTCAGCTTGAAGTTACAGTGTGTTAACTAGCAAAGAAAATCTCTGGCATGTAAGGCTGCACATGGGCTTCCTGGAGTCCACTACCCAGACAATGGGGAGGCACTCAGGGAGCCTTCCTGGAATTCAGCTATAATCCCAACTGAAACAAGGATGATGCTAAGCAAATAGCCAAAGGGYCTCTGGCTCCTGTGGCCATTCAAAAGATGAGTGTGGCTTCGTGACATGGCCATAGATAGAGTCAGGGAGTGGGAAGATACTTTGAGTGAAGTTGCAAGGGGATAGAACATAAGAAAATAAAGGTAGTATAGAAAGTAATCTTRCCCCTAAGGAGTTGCAGCTGGGCTAATTATTAAAGATTAGGAGCAGGCCTGACTTTACCAGGCCACAGCTGTAGCCTGTTAAAGTCAGAAGAAGTGTGCTATAAAAGAGTGGATTGGTTGGTTGAGGGTGAATTGGAGTCAGTTTGTTACTGTGAGAAGAAGGAAGAGTTAGTGCTTAGAGGAGATGCCTATGAGAAACATCAAGGAGGTATGAAACTCTTGCAATAAGGAGACAACAATATGGAACTTTTGCAATATAATGACAACATGAAGTGAGAAATATTCCAATTATTCAAAGATGCAATATCAAATGACAAGTAGCCAAAGGGAGAAAACTAGGAGTATCAAATGCAGAGTAGTTTTTTTGTAATCCTAAATCCTAAACATAGGGTGCTTGTGGATGCTATCTGCAATCAGAACCTGCAACACGGAGACAGCATGAGGAAAGCATTTCACAGGACACAGGAAATTGTTGTCTCATTTCTGCCCTGTACATAGAAAAAACTTAAGTGTACTCACATAGATTCCTTCCAGCCCTCAGCCTTCTGAATCCTGCAATATTTATGATGCAATCTCTAGAGCGTAGAGAAGCTTTTGGGTACTTATTACAAATAAAATGCATGTCACCTGCACCACATCCACAATTATTTGTCCACATTTGAGTCCAAATGGAGATGCTTCAGTCACTCTGATAGCCATTTAAAAGATAGTGCTACTGCAGTTTCATATGGTGTTTTGGTTTTCCTAGTAAAGAACAGTCTAGCAGCATGTGCTATACTCCCTTGTTTAAAGATCAGAGTGTCTAAGCAGTCAACAACCAAGTTTTCATATTGCAGCTTCCTCTCTGATCAGGGAGATCAACAGAGAGATATAGCACTTCTAAAACTGGTGAATGCTTCCTCCTGCCTTACAAAAACTAACAAATATCCCAACYAACAAATAGCCAACATTCCCACCAGGACCCCCAAACGGCTCATCCCGCACTCGAGAGGAATTGCAAGACTGTGTAATACTGCCACCTGGTGCTACGCGTCACAGAAGCATTCTCTTATTCCTGCCATCACRCAAAAGCCTTTTGCTTCCTTTCAGGTGCTCTTAATCTGCAAGAGCCCATCAAACGTCACTCATCCAACTATCAGTTCATCTTGAGCACCTCTGCTTGTGCTTAGAAATGAAATTACTGAGGTTTTCAAAGTTRTGAAAGCCATATCTTGTCTTTTCCCTCAAAAGAGACTTCTAGATATGCCATGGACAGACATAGCCTATCTTGATCCAAATCCCCATCACAACTCCATATGTAGTCTAGAAACTTTAGTGTCTTCAGAGAAAAAATCGGAAATAATATTAGAAATKATCCACTAGACCTTCCCTCTATCCTTTTATTTTTTTTTAATCTTTTCAGTCTTTGGAGTGTAATGTAAAAATATAAATAAATAAATACAAAAACAAACAAAAAACCACCAAAAACCAAAAAATAAAAACTAAACCCAAAACAAAAGGCAAAAACAAAAAGCTCCAACAGAGACAACAAAAAAATCTTCCAAGAACTTACCCTCTTCAAGATGGAAAAAAAAGATTTCTGTAGTACATGATCTCTGAGTCCTTCATCTGATCTCTGTGGGATACAGGTGAAAAYTGAAGAAAAAACATGGCAAATGGTAGATCAGGCTAAACTTTTGGCACCCCTATCTGGCTTTCACAGCTGTCTGCAAGTCTGAACCTTTCTTTTATAACTGACCTCCAACTCCTTAGTGAAAAACAGCAAGCTGAGAACTGSTATCACTTTCTGGGTTGCTGCTATTTCATACAAGACCTTTTTTGGATTCTTTTCAGAAAGCCAACCTGCACCCTTTGAAGTTTAAATTCAAGAACTGCACTTTTTAATGTGCTGCTATGAGAATTTTTAGAACAATTTAGTCCTCCTYTTTGGGGATTTTTCTTAGCTCTTTCTTATTTAACTATTATTCTATAAGCATCTAAAGGCATGTAATCAGTCGTTCTTCCCTGACTTGAGGCCATACAAAGATTTAATGTTTTTCTTTGTGTATTCATAATATATAAGAATGATAATATTTGTGCTTTAAATTATCCTCCCAAGATCAGTGAAATACTGGTCCCATCATTAGTAAAAAGTTTAGTTGSACTTCTGGAAAAGGCTGAGAGGAATTCAGGTTTAATGCTGAAGGGATCTAAGTTATTTCACAGCTGAGGCTGCAGCAGAATTACTCCTATTACCTCAAATCTGGCCAACCTACAACAGTCACAGCACAGAAAAGTCACTAGCACTGTAGGTGAGAGGTTAGAAACTCATACTCAGTTTGAAGTCTCGGTTTGAGACATCCATCTCTGGCACTAATTTATCTTATGATCTTGGATTAAAGTATGTTGGGAACTGTAATTGCCATGAGAACCAGGAAATTTAACCTATAATGGCAATCTGTGGTAGCAAATGTCAAGACTAAAATAGCTCTCCTAAGCCACAGCAGAACTATCTGTTGGCCTTGCAGTCCATTTGCAGCAGCCCAGTGACTACGTAAGAAATATGAGAAGAAAGAAAAATTGTTCAACACTGTGACAGGTTTCAGATTAATAAACTGTAAACTCAGAGGGAGAGTTGAGGTGAACATTGCTGGAGTGTTCAGATTAAGAATTGGCAAAAAATAAGGGAATAATTCTTTGGCTGTCAGAGAAAGGCAATCAAAATACAGATTGGTCAAAGCAGCTTGTTTGACCAAGGGATCTAAGGGCACCTCACACTGAAGTGGTTCATGTACCTACATGAGTGGAAGCATGTACCTACAAACTACCTACATGAGTGGAAGCATGTACCTACAAACTACCAACACTGCATATCATCTTGTAGCAAAAGAAAAACTGGAATAGAATAAGAATTGCACTGGTAAGAGAAGACAAAGACCGTCCACAGCAGTGTAGTCACACTGTGGCTTGCAGACCATTGATGGTGAGTGAAATACCAGAATCTGATCTGTAAAATAATTAGCAATCCTGGACCCTCTTCCATGGTTTTATGCAAGCATAACTGAGAATTGACAAGCATTAAAATATTTGAATTGAGACTTATAACATAAAAAGTCACATGTTATGMATGTATTTTATTTAAATACAAATGTTTTTAGCACAATTATCATTTTTCCCAACTGCTAAGAAATAGTAGGATACAAGTTGTCCAGACGTTTTATAATTGCATTCCTTTAATAAAGTGGTTGGGAACCCCAAATTTATAGCAAAACTGTGGGGAAAATAGGAGCTTACACTTTCTTTTGAAAAGAAGATTCTTAGAAAGATTCTTTTGAAAAAAATTGCTGGGGCCTCCAGCAGGCAGGATCTCACTTTTCATTTAGTATCACAGCGTAGACTATAATTTCACCTTAATCCTTTCAGAAGGCCCAAGTTTATCAACCTAATATACTATAGTAAATTCTTGTTGACCACTGCCAGTTACCAAAATTATAGTATGAACAGCGGTGTATCAAATGTGAATAACCACTACAAGCAGTGTACTTCTGATTTAACTTCATTYAATGTAGGAAATCAGGATAAAAGAGTAACAGGAAACCAAAATAAAGCCACATTTTCCAGACAGAAACCTATTTCTATTACAATTTAATACAAACGTAACTTTCCCTTTGTTTGAGGTGTTAATTCTGTGTAATGACCATACGGTAATCACATAGAATTGKGACCATTTAATTTCATTTATACTGATAATTTTATTTCAGAGACAAAGTTATTCAAAAGAGGATGCATTAAGATAGCATTCATCCAGCACTAATCCTGTTGCCTTTTTTTTTTCCTTTCTGTGTCATCAGTGTCCCATAATTTAGAGCTGCACATTGCTCCTTCAGCAGCGTTAGAGAGAGGGGAAAAGCTCATCCCACTGCTCTTCCCAGCAGAAGAACACAGGAGATAGAGGTAGCAGCAGCTAGCACATCAGGGGTTAAATGATTTACTTGTCTTTAACAACACTTCATTTTTGCCCTCAAAGTTTATCTACATTAAAATATTCTAAATGTAGTGTGTTTCTGTAAGTGTAATTATATGCAGCATGCGAAAACATATTCGATAATCACATTGCTAATTATGTGCAATCACTTCAATACACAGGTGCAAAGCTCCAGAAATATGCATATTTTAATCATCTTGTATATAGATATAAACCACAACTTTTCATTTAAGTGTGCAGTGACTCCTTTTTTTCTGGGACATCACTTCCTTGGATTTTTGACTGGCTAGGGCCAGAAAAAGAAATACATTAGGCTACTACAAATCTGGAATTTAATTTATATGTGTATGTTCCAGCGCTAAGAAACCTGTAATTCCTTATTTTTCCATGGTTTATGAACATTTTAAAGCACACATTTTATAATTTATTGATGGACACAGCATGCTGACTTCAGAGATATGGGAATCATAATTTTTATTTTCCTTCTGGGAGCCTTAAATCTCACAGTGTTCCATTAGTATAAGTTTGCCTGGAAAATCATGTATATGTGCATGGGAATGTGTCTTCTCCAGTTTGGATTAAACTTGARGGACCTTCTTAATGGTTTAAAAACAGAAGGTTATAAAAATCTTGAGCAATAAATTCACTTTCATTATATTTGTAATAGCTTGTGGCTGCRCTTTTGCTTCTCTTTCATTTACATGTAACTGTTATTTTTTACATTGATCTTTAAAGCTGCCTTCACAAAATKAATTGCAATTATCTTTGTGTGTAAATCATAAAAACGGAACATTTTATAYACTCAGATTAACTGAAAGTGACATAAAATATTAATTTACATAATTCAAAAGTAATATTTCTATCTTCCCTCTAAAGATATTTAGCATRAATTACTGGGGAAAATAGCTTTAGATTAGTTGTCTGTAAGTATTCTTTTTCACTTTGGGAAGTGAAATGACCCCTAAGAGACAAGAAACTCGTCTACCGGTCTGCCCCTAACATTAAMAAAAGGACAGACCAATAGAAGGAACACAGCAAAACCAGAAAAGCAGCATTGAAATTTGTTCCACTGGAAACAAATCCGTCATATTTCACACAATAAAGCAGCCAGCTTGTTCTGTTTCGCTTTAGCTACACAAATTTTTAATTAAAGTAAATTACACTTAAGAGTCACAGAACAGTTGTTACGAGTATTACACATGCTAGCCACYGTAACAGCGTTTGACAAGGCTTTCACTAGATCAATAAGCCAACAAGTGACTCTTCTATGAAGTCTTTTCTATAAATAGTGCTACAGCTTAAGCTAGGTGCCCCCAAAAAAGGACCCTGAACATAGAAATCACTGGGCAATTGTATACTCTTACAAGTTTCCCACCCCTCATGCAACTGATGGGAGCAGTAGTAATACTAAGCTCATGATGAAGCATAGGGCTCAACATGAAGCACAGGGAGATCCATCTAAACATGAGGAAAAGCTTCTTTACTGTGGAGGTGACAGAGCATTGACACTGGCTGCCCAGAGAGGTTGTGGAGATACTCAAAATCTGCCTGGACATGATCCTGTGCACCTGCTCTACGTGAACCTGCTTTAGCAGGGGTTGAAACTACATCATCTCCAGAGGTCTCTTCCAACTTCAATCATTCCATGATTCTGGGATTCTGACTGGGGTCTTCCCGTCTTTCCTTGGGTCTCCACATGGGCCATTTCTCTTCTTCTCTCTAAGGTTGCAGCTTCTGCTGATAATCACAATTTCCATATCTTCTGACTTTAACTGGCTCTGGGGCCTTCTTTTACTTGACCATAACATGTGTTCAAAATATCTTGGTGAAATTTCACAGCTTGCAACCTACAACTTCAGCAACTTTAGCTACCAATGCTAACCAAGTTCTGTATAAGTAGCACACCAAATTGTACCACACAGTTTAGGCTGGACGAGGGCACTGAAGGCCAGCTTGTTCTACTCGTGCATCAAGCAGGACCAGCTTCAAAGTCACCTCAGGTTGCTCAGCACTTTGTCCAGTCAAGAGTCACAGCACATAAAAGACAGGAGTAATTTCATGTCAACACTCTGAAATTAAAACAACAAAATGCACAGGGATTTGGAAAGTCATTTTTGTTTGGTGAAACATTGGAACAGGTTGGACAATAGGTGGTGGGTGCTCCTTCCCTGGAAATATCCAAGGTCTGTGGGGATGGGGATCTGAATAACCTGATCCAGTGGAAGGTGGTCCTGCCCACGGCAAGGGGATTGAACTAGATGATCTTTGGTGGTCTCTCCCAACCAAACTATTCTATGATTCTGTGACTCTCTCAAGAAGTGCATTATAGTCTTTGTTCCTGGATTAGAGGTGCACTAATGAGACATTCAATGGGAAGTGAGGAATAAACACAAGATTTGTCCCACCAGGTGYTCAGTCACACAAAGCCTGCAAACCAGCTGCTCCTGGCACCCAGCTCTGCTGTGACTCAAGTGCTGTTCCATGCAGAGCCAGGAACACGGAGTACTGCACAAGGCAATGGTTTCTGCTGAGTCCATACTTCAGCCTGAGCCAGGAGTTGCTGTCAAAGAGCCCTGCCTCCCAGCATATGCTATCACTGGAGCCCTCTGGATGGTGCAGTCTGCACCCTGACCAGGTGGAAATACAATTGCAATTCTGACCCAGTTTAAAAAGGGTAGAAGAGTTTGTTCAAAGAAAAACAGCACTTGGTTTTAAGTAGACAGTACATTGTGGTTCTGCAGTCCTCACTTCTGTCAAAGGTGACTTGGTTGAGTGCACATTCAGGACTCACTGGCTAATTTCCCCACTTACATTTTTTTAGGCATTCTGGAAAGGATTCAGAACTCTGCTCACTGATCTGACTAAAAAGGAAAAATCACTGATATACTTTATTGTACCAGGTACATTTTATCTTTATATTTTYCACCTTGTATAGCACCTTTTGATCCCTACATGATAGGCCTACAGATCAAATCCTACTACCCTATTCTGGGAAATAGTTTATTTTCTTAGTGAATACACCTATACCTTCACACTAAAGTCTCTTTTGGTGCCAGTGTGGCACTATGTGGCCAGAATTGTCCTGAGGCATTTCATTGCATGTAAGAGCTTCTCAATTAATGTAAAAATACACAACTTYGTGCATTTTATTTACAAATATTTTATCTTCCGAAGTTATAATTTCCAAAACAGTTGCATGTTACAAATCAGGTCTAAAATACAAGTATGTGGCTATTATTTGAATTATCAACAATGGTGATTTAATAACCTTATTGTACATTTCAGGCTAAATTATATATCATCAGCATATTGCCTGTGCTCCTTTCACTGAGTACATAGATTCACAACTTATAAGTAGAGAAAGAAGGAGAWATGTACGTTTTTTCAACACCCAAGAACCTCACAGCCTATTGTAAACAAGAGATTAATTATGAGCACATGTCAGTTAACAACCAAGATTGTTAGTTGACATCTGAAGTGCCAACTCATGCTGCATGATGAGCTTGACCCAGGAATAACAAGCTAAGATTTAGCATGGAYAAACTCAGAAAAACCCTGCAACATTGCAGATAAGCCCTGCTTTTATCCACTGGTGCAGTTAGTTTCTCAGATTTGGCATGGTAGGAGCCCAGGCAATACAAAAATCAATACAAGCACGCTGTTTGTTGGCACAGCAGAGCAGTGGCATTGCTTATGAACTTGAGCTGGTGTATCCAAATGGAGCTGCATTCCCCATTACAACCATTCCACTATTCTCCACTATGTTGTACAGACATGCCCAGAGTTTCGTAGGAAGTTTGTTGACCTGGAAGTATATTCTAGAGATTTCTGAGGTGGATAATTTTAAATAAGAGGCTGTAACTCCTATGTTTATTTCACAAATCAAAACATTCCTTCAGTTTTCTTTTTTTTTCCTYTTTTCTTTTTTTTTTTTCCTTTCAGTAAAAGTTGGAAAGAGAAGCATGCTGGCAGCAAGCCATTTACTATCACTGCAGCTGTATGCATGGGCATGACAAAGGAGCATCAATTCTTGTTGCTAGAAGTTGCCACTGAGCAGATTCTGTGAGCTGTTAAAACCAGGCTTATGTTACTTCTGCATCAATTCTTCTTTCACTGGCCCATCCCTGTAAATCAAAATGAAAAGTTACCAGACTATGAAATATATTTTGCATGGTCTGCTCCAGAATAACACTATATTGAGATATGCTAATCAAATAACCATGGCTGGTCTATAATGGAATGGGCAAAAATCGATGCAGTATAGCATCCTTAGTCTTTTCAGGGAAACACCTCAAGTGCTTGTCATAGTAGTGACTTTGACAGTTCTGAAGAGATTAGCCTCCAAGCTCACACAAAATAAAAGGATGCCAGGAGCTACTGCTCAGGAGGCCACCAGTAAATGCCCATGTAACAGGAATATCATTTGATTAGTGTTTGACATTTACATTACCTCCAAGTAAGGGAGAAAGGGAGCCTTTCACCATGAAAATTGCTTTCAGTCTGTAAAGAAAATAAAGGGTTTTTTTCAGTTAACTGAATACGCTGATAAAGCTCAACTTATTTTTACTTATTGCTACTGTTTCTATAAAATAGATATAGCTTACTGTGACTTACAAAACATTTGCATCTTACTGAGAAGCATTCATTAATCACTCCCTCTGTTCACACTGAAACTGCTATGATAATCAATTCCTATTTGCACAGCTGCAATATGAATAATTTTAAATTTTGAGTCTAATTGTTTTTCTGTTCTGCTGAAAAATGGTTTCCTAGAACGAAGGGTTTTTTTCACACATGCACATATATATATGGAATGTATGTACAAGAATGGCCAAGTGTTATTTGAAATAATTAAATAAAATTCTGCTGTAGAAATGAAGACTAAATCTGCTCTCCATCTTCTAGGTTTGCATTTTGCTTAACAGATTAAAATCTGCCTTTCTCAAATATACAGAAACAGATTTTTGTAAAGTAYGTGCTGGCTCTTTGTGGCTAGAATGTAGTTAAGGTACCAAAGCAAAAGAAAAACTGATAAATATGCAAAAGCTTTTATAAGGAATGCAATGTTCTCTTACAACATGGTATTTCTTTCCAAGGAGCAATCCAAACTGCATCTTAAGCAATGGATTAGGTTGCCTAGAAAGGTTGTGCAGGTGCCTGCCTTGGATTTTTTTTCAACACTTGACTGGACCTCAGACCTAACCTTGTTCTGAGCTGGAGGCTGGACTAGAGACCTCCTGAGGTCCCTTCCAACTTCATTTTGCCTACCTATGATCATAAATTCAAGGCCCCTAATAAAACAATAACCCTAAACGYGAGATAGAAATATTTCAGCAGAGAGACTCTTCCTGTCTAACAAAGGTTTCTGTACTTAAGCAGAAAGGATCTTTTCTCAAGAAAACTACTGGAACTAGCAGTTTTCTGTAGCTCACCACAGGCTAATGATCAGAGCTTTGATTCAGAGCTACTGTTTTATCTTGCCACTGAATTCAAAGCTAGTTACATTTCCATAGCCAATGCAGGCAGATTTGATTTACCTTCTTGAATGGCAAATCATAAATTGTTACAGCTCAAGATGAAAAAAGTACAAGTTTAGGAGTTCACATTTAAGCAACAACAGCAGACTCTTCAATATCAATATAAAACAAAATATAATAGAGCAACTTTATATAGAAAAGCAATTGATAGATTAGGGTAAGGTGGGTGCATCCATCATCACATTGAATCACATGGAGATATGAAAAATGCATGATAAATGTATTATACATGGGGAAAGTGCTATGCACATCTCAGTATTGCTTGAAGAGACATCAAAAAAGCAACTTGTAATTCCTTTAACCATAGGATTACTTGGGCTGTCATGTTTTTTGTTAGATGGTTGATATAAATCAGCTATGGCCTATTCTGTGCAGAAGAAGTGTAGCATGAGCTCTTCCAAGTTCATCAAAAGCATTTTGAACTCTGTTTTGTAAATTYACACTTGCTGTGAATTTTTTTAGGGAGTGGTGGAAGTGTATTTTATCAGTTCATCACTTACTTTCTACGAATGGAACAGTTTGGCCCCATACCTGGGTTATTAGCAGAGAAAGAAAAGGGGACCAAAGTTACTTATCCATACAGTACTCTGGCCATGCCATTCCTGTTAGCAGCAGCAACTCCTGAACTGTCACTATGAAAGAATCAAGTTGCTTAGTGTATCACAGCCCTTCTCCATAGAAAAGATGCTGAATTTTGTTATTTCTAATGGCCTTACACATAAACTAAGAGAAATACTCCTCTGGTTTTCATTATTTCTGCAGAGGTGTATTAAGGCTGCACTACGAGTTTTAGGTAAGGTTTAATTAACCTATTAAGATTAAAGTTGGCATCACTGATGTGACACAGTGGTAGTTGGAAATTATCTGAGGTCTTATAACAGCACAAATTTGTGTAAGTCAAAAGAAGATTGAACCACAAAGGCCCTAGGCTRAATTTACACATGAATGACCCTCAGGAGGTATTTTTCATACTTTAACATTATAAAGACCCAGAAGCATGTTAAGTACAGGCACTCTGTGAAGGCAAGCTTCTGTACCATAGCTTGAGATGAGCACTAACTATACATACATATGTATATATATGTATATATGTATGTATATATATGTGTGTGTGTCTGTGTGTATACATTTATATATATATATATATATATATACACACAAAGCTCTATATATAGCCTTCTCCTTGGAGTTATGCCCTCACTGGCTCCCACTACTCACAAAGCAACTTTCAGCAGTTGGGAGATAACTGTGTGCAAAAGAAATTAAAGTGTATGCAGCAGTGACACATTCCAGGTTTCAGTTTCAAGTTTCATGAGTCATTCCAGGTTTCAGCTTCAAGTTCCATGAGTCACATTTTGGAAAAGGCAATACCCMCTATTTTTAATACAGCTGAGGGATTCTTTCTCCAATGAACAACTGTGCAGAGCTGCTCGGTATTAGTATCCCACAACACAGCTCCAGCAGCGCCAGCCCTGTCTTAGGTCTGAAAAGCTGAGGGAATGTAGCAGCTTTGTTGAGGAAATTGAATTAATACGGAGATTTTGAATACAGAAAAAAAATAGCAATTAGAGAACACGAGTTTGAAATTTCCAAGGTAAGCTAGGCAGAAGGCAGAGGCAGAGTTCCTGTGAAGCTCATGCTTCTTGAGGAAAAAAAAATGCAGATAGGAAACAAAACACATCTCGAAACAGAAGTGGGTTTGGAAAACTTGGAGGAAGGGGAAATTAAATGCCTTCCTCTCAGAGGAACAACTGTATGTGTATATTATGTTTGAAGCTGCGCACCCAGAGTAAGACTTTTACTRCTGTTTGTGGGCTGAAGGCCGAGGGCGAGCAGCCCGCCAGGACACGGCCAGCGGGAGGTTGGGGGAGCGCCAGGGCAGGCGGCTGCTGTCCTCGGACACAGCCATGTCCTTCCTGCAGCCACCGCCACCCAAGCCTAAGGCACCCTACGTAAATCACACACTTGCACTAAATAACCCAAAACCTAAAAAAACTTTAAAATAACGGGATTGCTCCGAAGMCGGTAGATGGGGCGGGGCCAGACGCGCCTCAGGACAGAGAGGGGCAGTAGCGCCTCTTCTGCGCCTGCGCACTCCTGGCGCCGCGTGTCACGGCGCCGTCCGCCCCCCTATTTTTTTCCGTCAACTGCTGATTGGCCTCCGGGCTGACCAATAGCGCAACGCCGAGGGCGCGGCACAGCCAATAGGAGAGCGGCGTGGCTGGGCGGGCGTGGCGCGCGCCGGGCCCGTGCAGGGTTGGGCGTCCCCGAGCGCCGCTGCTCCTCATGGCGGGCTGGGCGCCGCTGCTGCCGCCCGCGCTGCTGCTCGCTCTGCTGGGCGCCCGGCCGTGCCCCTGCGGCACCGCTCCGGCCTCCTCSTCACAGCCCGTGACCGCTCGCCTGGCGGCGAAGTGGCCGGCGACCCCGCTGCTGCTGGAGGCGAGGTGCGTGCAGCCTCCTCCTCCTCTTCTTTCTCCTTCTGCTCCTCCTGCCAGCGCCGCCCTGTCCCGGCTCTCTCCTGGGGAGCAGGAGGGCGGAGGGACCCCCTTTTCCCTCCGCTGAGCGGGAAGGAGGGCTGGCAGCGTTTCTCTCTGTCGGAGGGTGTGTTAAAGCACGTTTTGGCTGTGAGGCTGAACTGCTTTCTCCCCTCGGGAAGTGTTGTGGACCATTCTGGCAAGGCTCCCCTACGCTGTGAGGGAGCTGTACAAGCGTAAATTCGTACTTACCCTGCTGAGGCGTTTTGCGSGTCTCTAGGTCGCGGATGTGTAATGGGCCAATTACACCATCCCTGCCTTCCGCTGGGTAACATCTTCGTCTGCCCCCAAGYAGTTTGCACGTTAATTAAGTGATTATAGAGGTACTACTGTAGATGTGAACGTGTGAGAGTGAAACACGGTGAAATACTTTTAAAGGCATTGTTAACTTGTAGTCATAACTTCAGGCTGGAGAAGAGGAGSCTTTGAGGTGACCTAATTTCAGCCTCCTGAAGGGAGCCTGCAAGAAGGATGGGGAGGGAGCCTTTCTTRYGAGGGCRTGCAGTGAGAGRACGAGGAGGAATGGYTTCAAACTGAGAGCAGGTTTACAGTAGATGTACAGAAGAAATTCTTTACTGTGAGGGTGGTGAGACACTGGAACAGGTTGCCCAGAGAAGTTGTGGGTGCTCCATCCCTGAAAGTGTTCAAGGCCAGGCTGGATGAGGCTTGGAGCAAACTGCTCAAGTKAGAGGTGTCCTTGTCCATRGCAGGGGATTGGAACCAGATGATCTCTAAGGTCCTTTCCAACCCAAACCACTCTGTGATTCACAATAGAAAGGGAAAACATTTTCCAGATTTAGATGCTTGTGGCTCCCCTGCCCATTTGGCTTAAATTTGTTTTGKTTTTGAACTTACTTGCTGCTGTTTGGAGAACACCCATGAAGGGTAGAGCAGCAAGCTTCGGTAATCAAAGGAGAGGCAAACTTCCAAAGTAAAGATTAGAAAACAATATAGTCATGCTAGCAAATGGAACTTTTTGGTAGACATAAGCGGGGAGGAGAAAGCAACTGATATTCCCGTAAGGAAAACCACAAACCTTAGAAATGTTACCTGTAAATCATCGACTCGCAGAATGGTTTGGGTTGGAAGGGACCTTAAATACCATCTAGTTCCAGCCCCCCTGCCATGGACAGGGACATTTTCCTCTAGACCAGGTTTCTCAGAGCCCTATTCAGCCTGGCTTTGAACACTGCCAGGGATGTGTCATCTTCAGCTTCTCTGGGAAACCTGATCCAGTGCCTCACCACCCTTACAGTAAAGAATTTCTAAATTTTGCCTCTTCCAGTTTGAAAAAAAAAAAAAAGGTTGTATTTAGTGTGAAGTAAACCTTATCTTTTATGGTTTGTAAGGATTAACCCATGTTTGAAAGTGTTTCAAGGATTGACGGTCTCCCTCCATGCAAAGGAGATGTCATTGATGAAAGCCTGTAATTTAATGAAAAACTATAACTTGACAGAGACTGTGTTCTTATTTGTATAGTTAGCTACTGTTTAAAAAAATCTGTGTACTGAATTGATTTCATTTATAAGTCTATATTGGAATATCTGTGGAAAAAATAAAGTGAATGTTTTGGGGGTTTTCTGTAACAAGRAAATAGTCTGCATGCTTTACAGCTCTGATTGTTGAGTTTGGATGATAGTGCTTTGTTCAAAATATCTTTTGACCAAAATACAGCTCACTTCAGTGTTTATGCTCTGGAGATGGTTGTTAGTCATTGCATATCTAATGTYGGTTGCTGATGGGTATTTATTATTTTGAACAACTCAAGGTTTTTGCTGTGGTAAGTCTTTGAACAAAATCAACCTTTGGACAATTTTTATTTTTAAACAGTGAATTTATTGCAGAAGATGGTAATGAGAAGTTTTGGCAGTTCTTGGAAACTGTGCGGGAATTAACAGTTTATAAGCAAGGAGGTAAGTTAAACAGCATGCTGGTTTTTAATATGTTATCTTGTGCTGTATTTGAGACACAACACAKTAATTAGTTGTAGGCAGACCAAGCCTGACTCTTCCATCATTGCTTACTTGGTTGGTTTCCTTCAGAAAGCTGTAGCGTATTTTCCCCTAAGAGCAATACTTGCAGCGGAGTTTACAAAAAAAAGGAAGACAAGGTGGACTTAACTGCTCCTACAATATGGAACAGAAGTGTAAAGATTAAGGATACCTGCCTGCTTATGTGTCTTGCCAAGAGCTTATCCGATATTGAGACTTCATGTTTTCTGTAAGATGGGTGCTTGCAGGGCATAAAATCACAGAAATAACTAAAATGAGAATGCTAGGTAGTGCTGAAGGAAAAATTTAAAAAATTACCAGAAAAGGTTTAATACTTTTACATAGCATGGAGACTGTTTTCTAGCATCAGTACTGATGTTTTAGAATAAAGGTTTATCACTGACAAAATAGGACTTAAAAAGCCTTGCATGATTAGACAGAAGAATATTAAGTTTTTAGAAATTTGGAGAGAAGACCAAAGCATAAAATCCAGCAGAAGAAACACAAAAAGCCACTCCAGAAGAAACCTTGGAGAGAAGTTTGCTAGAAATGTCCATGGTAATGAGAAATTGGGAGATCGATGGGGCTTTACACCAGATTGGGCAGTATTAGACCTGCTTGGTAGGTCAACAGATGAACAAGGTGAAAAAGGCTTCAAAACAAGGTAAGGCTGCTTCATTCTGCTCTTTATTTACAGGACAGTACAACTCTTTAGGCAGGAGAGCAAGCACCTAACACTGGCACTASAAGACACTTGAGGGGATTGAATGTTAAATTAGTAGTCATAAGCTAACAAATTGTAGAAAGATCATGCAGAAAATGACAGTGAGAAGTGCAGGTACATGAAAAATGCTGTATATGGGAAAGAGAACTTGAGAAACAACGTTTCAGCAATTGTGACTGAATACAACTTAAAAATGTGCATCTGATAATATTATTTGAATGCTCAGCAGTGCCCCAAGCAGCCAGGAAACTTAAAAGATTACTAGGAAGGGAACAGGGACACGCATGTTAAACATAATTGTGCTGCTCTTGATTCCATGATGTGCTTTTATGTTGAGTAAAATGTGATGTTTGACTTGACTGTCTTCCTGTGTTTTCCTCATTGTTTCTTTAGAATAGAAAAAGTACAAAGCAGAAAATGTACGAAGAACTGTGATTTTAATTATAGAGTATCAACTGGGAAAATGAAAAAAAGCACCCAAAAATTACTGCGAGATTAATATCCTAAGGTCAGAAGTATATGCAAAACCAGAGAGAATTACTGAGAACAAAATGCCAGGTGGTGAATCCTGCTAAAAGCCATCCTGTACAAGGCATGGGGACATGGAAAATGGAAATAGGTGCAGAATTTGGCCTGTGGTCAGCTGCTAGTAGCATTTGTTGAGGCAAGTGCTGTTGACTAATGCTGTTTAAGGTCTTTTTCAACCTACAGGACATTGGCATGTGTTACACCCTCCACAAGGTTGGGCAATGACTCAAAATTGGGAGGAGAATGTGGATGGTAGGACTGTAATTAGAGGGACCTTGGCAGGCTGGAGAGATAGGCCAACAGAAACACTGGGAAATTCAGCAAGGACACTTTACAGACTCCCTGCACAAGAGAGTAGCCAACAGGTCAAAGAAAGTGTTTGTTCCACTGTATGAGGCACTTGTAAGACTGAATCTGGAGTACTGGGGCCATGCTGGGGCTCCCTGTTAAAGGAAAGACAAGAGTCCATCACTGGAGCAAATCTAGGRGAGGATCTCTGCAATGCTTAGGGAGGTGGAGCAGACTTCTGAGGAAAGGCTGAGAGAGCTGTGAATGAACCGAGAAAGGAAGGAGTGAGGAGAGACCTCATATCTTCAGTTTCCTAATAGGGAAGTGTGCAAAGGAAGTGGAACCAGGCCCTTCCTGAAGGTACACAGCAGTATGAGCAAAAGCAAAGGGCAGAAGTTGAATTATTGTTGTGGTTAAGAAGTTGTGGTTAGATGTTAGAGAAAATGTTTCTGCCATGGGATTGGGTAAACACTGAAACACTGCTCCAGGAGGCTCTGGAATCTATTAATTCAGATAATTCAAAATTCTACTGCATGAGACCTTGAGCAGCCTAATCAGGCCTTAGATAACAGTCTGGATAAGGTGACCTCCAGAAGTCACTTTTAACTTACTCTTTTTTTTCTATGAGTGGTTTAGATGCAGTTGGTATTTCTTTGAGATAAGACTGCTGTATTAGATGATGTGTCAGGGGTTTTTTATCAGCCATCTCTTTTTTGCTTGCTTAGACACACTTTCCAAGGGGTTTGAAGCTTTAATGACATTTATTATTGGAGACACAGATGTCTGTTGAAATTAGCTGTTAGTTAAATACCTTCTTCACCTGGATAAATTCTGTGATTGAGAATAAATAAATTACAGTAGAATGATCTCCATGACCTGTCATGCCAATGAACTGTTAGATGCTGGCAGTTGGCAACCTTGAGWGTGTACTAAAATACTACTTTAATTAGGTATATTGAGTAGTTGATGTATAGGTTTATCTGTATGGCCAACACACACCTATAAAAATAATGCAGGAAATTTTGAAGTTCTGGCACCAAGGGGTTTTCCTAAAAGTTGAGTCATAGTTGGGGTAGTCTTAATCCAAGGAAATKGATGCTTTTAATGAACAGGAAACCTGCGTTAGATGTTTACAAGAAACTGCTTAGCTTGAGTGAAGAATGTGGTACTGCAAGACTGCAGTGGCACAGTTTACAGTGATGTGTGTAATACATGACATCTGAGGAGAAGYTGRTCCTCTGTTTGGTGTGGAATGTGAGTTCTGTCATAACTGCTGAATGTCAAGACAGATTGATGTAGAAGGATGGTCATGGTGTGTTAAAACTGATGTAGCAGCAACTGCTTCAGTAAATTAAAGRATTGGTTGAAGCAATTGACTTTTCAATAATTCTCCGAGTGATGCCAAGAGTAGACAGGATGAATAAACAGGAAATGAAAGCATTGTTTGTTTATTTTTCGAAGTAGAAACATTTTCATAAAAGCTAARGAATTCCTAGATTTGAAGCTGAAAATCTGGATTTATAAAGGAATTCAATGATAGACTTGTATCCCAACATACAGTCAAATGTTTCAGAAGRCTTGTAAAGTGTTAAAGCTAGAAGGCAACTTAAAAAATCAAGTGCTTGMTTTTTTTTCTTCTAAATCCTCCCTTGGATTATTTTCAATCTGTTTTTTTAAAGAAATTCTCATTACTTGTTGTTTTAAATTTAGAATAATCAACATCTCTTGTTAATTTGTCAATTTAAAATATTTAGCATTACTGAATTAGGTTTATTAATGGTCTGTTTTGCTGCAATATTTGTAGCAGTTTAATGGATTTCGTAGAAATTATCTACATGGAATTTGATCAAACATATAGTCTGGTGATGTGTTTGGTGGTTTTAACTTTTTTCCTTTTTAATATGAACTCAAGTCAACTTGGGCAGCATCTTGATTATACCATATGGAAAACATGAAAAGGTTAGCCATGGGATACACTGTATTGAGTTAATGTCTTCAGGGAACCTGGACAACATTGTTTATATCTACTTCGTGTGCAACATATTTTCTGTCMGGCTTGTGAAGTACTGGGAAACGCAGATGATCGTGATTTGGGTTGCAGGTATATTACAGAGAAATGAAACTGCAGAAATTTCATACTAAAACCAGCAGTTAAAAATCACCAAAGATGGCATTTTTAACTTGCTCCTGCTTTTTTATCCCTAAAGGTTAATTTGTGTTCACTGAGGGAAAGTAAGTAGCCAGTTCCCTGCTGACTAATTATCACTTGAGTGTTTACTGTCTTCCCAAGTGCTTCAGTTTATATATTGCATTTTCAGCAGCCTCATAAATATATATTAAAAACCAAAACAAAACCAACATGCAAACATATTTTCTCTATGGAAGCAATTTTCTCTGAAAAAATGTAACTGTATATTTCATATAAACAACTATCATGCAAATTATTTTTTGCAATTTAGAAGACTACACATTATTCACAACTAAATTAAAGAAGTATTTTTTATGTCTATATAAACCTTAAAGATGCCAGAGGAATCAGTTTCACAAACTGATTTCTCTACTGATAATGCAGTAAAATAGAGTATTCCCTCTGCTAGCATCTTGCTTGGATGGCACAGAGATTTGACTGGCCAGKGATTGCTTGAACTGCTGTTACCTGAGACCTCTAATTCCCTAGCTGATCTGTGGCTCCAGATACTCATATCTATGCACTTCGAACAATCCTCATCCATCCATCCATCAATCCATCCCACCAAGTAATTATTCCAGCATACTGTGTTCTTCTAATTAATTATGTCCCTTACATTTACTCTCCCTACCTCCTGTGCCTCAGTACTTCAAATTCTCTTGCAGGTTACCAGCATATATTCAGGTTAATTTTGTGCTGTGTGTGCGGGAGGCCYGAGGACCTGTGCTATAATACTTTCTTATCTTTTGTGACTGCCCTGGTTGTTTCTTTTAATTATGCTTAACTTGCCTGTGATAAAAGATACTGCTGTAAATTGTGGATAGGAAATGTCAGCATWTGAATGTGAGTTTGCTTCGCTGGCTGTTCAGTTCTTGCTGTAGTCAATCTAATCAATTTGGCTACGGGAGTAGTTGAGAGAGTTTTTCAGCAGACAAATTAAGGCATCTTCAGAGTGAGCTTTTCAGGTCTTTCAGCTTTTCAGGTTGACCACTAGGCTATATTTCGCATGGCTAGGATGAAAGTTTGCAGATGTGAAGTTCATACATGTGCCTTCAAATGTCTGCAGTTTGGAGCTGTATCCTGTTAATGTGGTCTCTTATTTGCTTTTAAATTGACTTTGTTAATGATTTAATAGTAATATGCTGTCATGCAGGATTTTATAACCAGAAGAATCTGGTTCTTTGTGATTCCCTGTAACATCCGAAGAAACTTACTATGAATTGTACTCTTTTGGCAGTGTTAAAATGAGCTTGGAGGGCAGGTAGTACCAAATTTAAAGGATTTGGTACTATGTGAAAATAATTTTAAAATAATTTTAAAAATAATAATTTTAAATAATTTTAAATAATTTTAAAATAATTTTTAAAATGTTTAAACCATAGTTCTGATTAACTGAAATTAGCTCAGTTGGTTAGAGCATGGTGCTAATAACACCAAGGTCACAGGTTCAATCCATGTACAGGCTTTAAGAGTCCACTTAAGTTCACTGTAGTGTTGAACTTGAGGATCCTTGTGGGTTCCTTCCATCTCAGAATATTCTGTGTGATTCTGTATATGTAATAAACTCTATAAAAATTTGGTTTGCATTAGATAGCTCATAGCATTTGGCATGGATTAATGTGTCTTGGTGAAGTTCAAAGTACAGTTGTATTCTAAGTGAAGCCAACAGTGTTAATAGATGTTGAAGTAGTAGGAGTGGATGATTTGGTAGATAGCTCCTTGTCAATGTTGTACAGTCATTTTTGAAGGCAGATAAAAAAAATACTTTTTTTTTACTTATTGAAATCATAGTAATCATCTTCCAGGAAAAAAATGTCAGCTGTTTTAAATACACCAGTGAAAGCACAGATGAAATTTGTAAACAAAAAAATCAAAGACTTGGGGTAAAAATATTTTAAGGTAGTATCTTTAGACTTACATATTTAATGGCTCTTCATTGTCTTTAATAGGATGTTATTTAGGCTAAGTGGAAAGGCAGGAATTTCAGGTTTAATTTTATTTTTGTGGAGATAATTTGAAACTTTTTTCACTAACTGTATTTTCAAATTTTCTTCAATCTGGAAGGATTTATTGCTTCCAAATTTTTATATTCAATGTTCTGAATGTGTGAAGCCAAATTTATCTGATTTAGAATCATAGAATGATTAAGGTTGGAAAAGACCCCCAAGGCTGAGTCCAGCCTTTGATTGATTGCCACTCTCAGTTAAACCATAGCACCAAGTGCCACGTCCAGTCACTTCTTGAACACCTCCAGGGCTGGTGACTGCACCACCTCCCTGGGCAGCCCATTCTAATGCTCAGCCCCCTTTTCAGTGAAAGAATTATTCCTGATGTCCTACCTGAACCTCCCCTGGCACAGCTTGAGGCCATTTCCCCTTGTCCTGTCAGTACTTAGGGAGAAGAGGCTGATCCCAGCCTGGCTACAGCCTCCTTTCAGGTGGTTGCAGAGAGTGATAAGGTCTCCTTTGAGCCTCCTCTTCTCCAGGCGAAACATCCCCAGCTTCCTCATCTGCTTCTCACAGGACTTGTTCTTGAGAGCCTTCACCAGCTTTGTTGCCATTTGGGTTCTGCTGGGCTGTGTGTAGGTGTAGAGAATATAGATAGGTTTGTCATCCATTGAATTTCATGTAAGACAGTAACAGTTATATGTCACTGATTAACCCCAGCCAGCTGCTAAGTAGCACATGTTCTCTGTCCTCACCAGTAAGATGAGGAAGAGCATTAGGAAAAGGTAAAACCTGTGGGTTGAGGTAAAAACCATTTAATCATTGAAATAAATTGAAATATAATAATAACAACAGGAAAAAGAGAGGAATAAAACTTCTCTCAAGTAATGCACAATACAATTGCTCATCACTCACTGACTGGTGGCCAGCCTGTCCCCAACCAGAGATTGACAACTCCCAGCCAGCTCCCCAGTTTATATACCAAGTATGGCATTCCATGGTATGGAGTGACCCTTTGGCCACTTCAGGTCAGCTTCTCCTGGCCATGCTCCCTCCCAGCTTCTTGTGCACCTCCATGCTGGGAGAACATGGGAAACTGGGAAGTCCTTGACTCGGGGTAAGCACTACCTAGCCACAACTAAAACTTCAGTGTGTTATCCCATTATTCTCATATTGAATCCAAAACACAGCACTGTACCAGCTACTAGGAAGAAAATTATCTCTACCCCTGCTGAAACCAGGACATCAAATAGAATTCATTGGAAGGAGCTTTCTTGAAATGCAGATTATGTACTTTTCTAATGCTAGTGTTTTTTTCTAGGGAATTACAGCAAACTCAGCATTTCTAAATAATGAGTTTTTAAGGAGGAAAAGGCAGAAAGAAGGTACCAGAGGCTTTAAGAGCAAAAGAAGATTTKTTTTTTCCAACTATGACAGGGTTGTAAAGAAGAAAATGAGAGGATAGAAGCTGCTTAGTTATGAAAATTGAGTATGCTTGTAGAATGAGAATCGAAGGTTAATTATTTCCAACCAATGTTCTGTATTATCACTTTTGTCATTCCCAGACACCATCCCCCTACCTTCTTACTCAGAGTCCTAATTTTGACTTTGAAAATACAAGATATGCAGGGGGTGAGGAAGCTACTTCACATGTTGTATCCATTCTCATACCCTTGTTTATCATATATTTTTAAGGAAGAAATAGAATATGTGAGAGTAGCCCAAAGAATGACACCTTTAGAAGACTTTTATGCAAATGGCATGGTTGGAGTGTTTCAAAACTAAATGTTAGGAAATTATTTGTAAATTTATGCTCTATTCAGGCCTCTCCATATAGGTTTTTTGAGTGGGTTTTTATATTGCTGAAAGTAATTTCAATATTCACTAGTGCTACTGAGCTCCCATCYGTTGGTGTTTTTTTGGTGTTATTAGGCCTCTGGATTCATAGGAAAGGAAACAGTTACTAGTGGACCACACTGAAGACTTTTGAATGCCGAGCAGCCCTGGCATTAATGCTTGCTTATTATGTAGCATAGGTAGATACGCCACATCATTTAGTGCTAAATACTAAAAGTTTGTTCTTGTCTTTTTTTTGTCTCTTTGACAGATTCAGAGTACTCCTATTACAATTTAATCTTGAAGAAAGCAGGACAATTTTTATCCAATTTGCAAATCAATTTGTTGAAGTTTGCACTTTCCATACGGGCTTACTCTCCAACTGTTCAGATGTTTCAGCAGGTGACCGTATTGCCTGATATATTTGGTACATGATTGAATGAGATATTTTGGCTAAACAATGTTCATTGTTACAGTTCAGTAAAATGTATGCCAGTATTATTTGGAATCAAACGTGACAAAGGTGATGCTTTATAAGCTGGTTATATTGGCAGGAACAAATATTCATGTTCAATTGTATGGATACCATTCCCTTCAGGGTAGATTTTTCTTTTTTTTTGCAATTGTTCATTTTTGAAAACTCAGGTCATGGGGATTTTTTTGGGGATCCTGTGAGAATTCAGACATTTCCAGAGTAGGACATTTCCTGTAGCTTCAAGTAACTTATATTTGTAATTTAGTGGATTTCTCATCTTTCTCATTGTTTTAGTATTTAAAAAGTTGAAAAATTAGAAAAACCAGCATTTTTCATGAAAAAGCTAGAGGACATAAATTCACTGTGCCTCTAAACCTAAAATTGCTACTCCTCCTTTTGGCAATGCCACCTTTAGGATAAAGTGAGAAGTCCATTTTTCTGAATGGTATAAGCTGTTATAAAGTTAGGGAGTTTTGCAGGTGTTCTCAGGAGGAATATCATAATCTCAGACTCATGTCTTTTTCTTTTTACCTTTCAGCTGGTGAATCCAGACTCACTGACATGCAGTCACATGATTCCACTTCGTATTGGAATAGTTGAGTAGAGTTTAAAAAAAAAGGCAGGCGATGGGAAAGAAAGAAAATCAAAAATTGACATTATTTGTTTGGGATTTATTGGTTTAGAAGTCTAATCTTYGGATGTTAACATGATTGCTGATAGCAACCAAAGTTAAAAGTATCTCAGAGTGAGAATCACAGGCTGTGATTTTAGCTTGTGGAGGTGATTTTTTAGTCCTGGCTTTACAGAACATAAATGTACTTTTCATTTTCTGGACTATGACTGCATTTAATAGACTGTACCTCACAAAGGTTRTAGGGTCTTAATCTTTTAATTTTTTTTTTCTTTTCCCCCACATGCACCCACTTTTGAATGGGCTTAATTAGAAACACAGCTTAATGGCAGCTGTTGAGTTATTTTAATCAAAGGGATGTGAGTTTAAGTGCAATCAGAGCATTCTGGTTGAGTATAATTGTTGAAATATTAGATTGCAGCTGATGAACCTCCACCAGAAGGCTGCAGTGCATTTGTGGTTATCCATGAGAAGCACACCTGTAAGACTAATGAAATAAAAAAGCTGCTGAAGAAGGCTACTAAGAGGTAAATATAATGATCTGGTTTAAGAGGAAAAATAGATTACTAAAGAGCTTGATATTAGTAGAGTTCATCAGTTATGAATCAAAGTAGAGTAAGTTTTAAAATAAAATCATAGACCTTTGATCCTCTAATCATATGGACAGTTTTGTATTTTACTTTTTTTTTAACATGGAATAGTCAGGTTTAAGTTACAGTGTACTTTTCTTTACAAACTTAGAGTTTCACACGTCTGACGCAGGTCTGTCAGCAGGGTACTTTATAGTCAGTGTCACTGCAGGTGATTTTGTCTGTGTTGCAAGGGCTTGGCACAGGAGTAGAAGAGAAGTCTGCCTCATAGACAGGGCATAGAAAGGCATAACCTTTCCTCACCTCTTCCTGTACTTTCTACCTATCAAGCCTTTCTGCAGATTTTGTCCTGTGGTAACTAACATCAGTCCTGAATTAATTTTGAGCTCTGAAATAAAATGTGTAGAACCTATCAAAATACCAGTAACAGAATAATGAAAGTGTAATGTTTGATCTCAGTTTAAAAAAAAAGATATTATTTTGTGGTTTTTTAAGACCTCTGTATTTTTTTTTCTTTTTTCCCTCCCTGCAATGGTCACTGTGATACACATTAGTGTTCATACCCTCAGCCACTTCATGGAGATGTGCAGAGCTGAAAGATTATTTAGTAGGGTATATTTCTTGGATTTTGCTTTCTGTCAAATATAAATTGGGGGGAACCCTGAAAACCTATAAATTTGTGTCTTTAGAGGTTGGTTGCTTCTGAAAATAATTTTGTATTCTACAGGTGTGATTTGTGGTGCATTCTAAGTCCGTTGATACAATTACAACCTACTAAATAATTGTCTTTTGTTTATTCAATAGCCAAGGTTTCTGTAAAAACAACTCACTGTCTAGTTTGCAGTGTCCCATTTTTACCAATTCTTCTAAAAAAGAAGAATGTCTAAAAAATGTCTTTTTTTCCTAGATAAACCCAAAATATACTACAGATATTTCTGTATGTTGTTGACTTCTTGTGGCCATATATTAAGGTGTCATGAGACCATAACATTTTATTGCAATGTCTGAAAATAGTAGACTTCTAAAGCAATTAACTGGATTCAGCACATTCTCYTCTCTGGAGATATTGTTTCCAAATTTACAAAGTTCTGGAAAATCACAATAATAAACAATAGAATCCTGAATTGTTTAGAATTGAGAGAGTAAGACTTGTAGAAATCTTAAGAACTTGCAACAAAAGTGACGTTTCTTTATTTGATTGGTCCTCTATTTTCAGTAACTTTGCAGTCAGGCACATCTCACCATTCAGAGTTGGAGGGAAAAAATCTTGATAAATTTTCCCTCCTTCTCCCCATTCCAAAAGTAGTTGTGTCACTCAAATATTTAGAGTACCTGGAGCTAGGCTCTGAGAAAAACATGTTCACATTGACATGTTCAAGTAATGGTTCCCACTCTTAGTTCCCTTTGTACTCTGGCTAGCAGATGCTTCACCTGTGCTGTTGATATTTAGGCTAGGTGATAATGGTAGGGCTTTGCTCCTCTTCTTTGTTTTCTACCAGGTGAACAAATGATGTAAGGGACAGTGTGCTGTGTCACAGCTAGTTGCTCTAAACCAGTCTTTTTCTGTCTTTTCTTAAAAGAGATCTTTTTGATTTATTGATTATTTTTTTTATTTTCAAGTATTTTCCTTTGTGTTCCTTTCTGTGTCTTCTGTCTGTCATGACTCTTCCAGTTCAGCCAGGCCAATTTAAGCTATGCTTTTAGTTGCTCACCATATTTGGATGAGAATGCCAGAAGTGTCCTGGCTTTAGGGACTGATAATTTCAAATCTCACTGGAAGAGAAAGAAGAGGCTGCAGCATTTTTTTATGTGGATTCATCATCTCAACCCAACATTCAGGAAGTCTCAGGCTCTTTGGACTAAGGAGAGCCCAGATATTCTGCATGTCAAGGTTAAGGTTTTGCTGCATTGAGTCCTTTATGCAACAGCAGCTGTGATTATGTCTTTTGCATTTTCAGCCATGTTGCAATGGACTGTGTGGGTTTAATTGGAAATACTTTGTGTGGAAGTACAGTGACTCTAGAGCTCAAGGGCTCTGGGCATGTCAAAGAACACGTGGTTAAGTGGTTGGGATTTCTTATCTTGCTAACTGTCCAAAACACAACACTAAGGTTTCTGGAGCTGTCGCTGTGAAGAGCAGAACCATTAATAGAAGTCACATTTTGCTCAAAACAATCATTGCCTTACATTTGTCRGTACATGTTTGCTGTCTTCTATCCCATTGCTTCTGCATCCTATCCTGGGTACTATCTAGACAAGCATATAGTTGCCTGTACTACCCTAGTAACTGATTAGCAAGTGCTAAGCTCCACATCTTTTTAATTTTTTTATCATTTTCTTTTCGTATGCCCAGCTGTTCTTCCTTGTCTTTCAGGCAGCCTTCTTATGAGCATCTCTTATGGCAGGAAATTAATTACCTTTCAGTTCTAAGAGCAGGAGAATCAATTACTTGTCACTACTATTCAGTGTTGAAGAGAAACAAGGAACAGAGGCTTATCTTGGATTTACAAGGGCTGAACACTTTACTTCTCAACCCAAGGTCATTAGAAGAGCTCTATGTAGTGTTATTTCATTACAGCACTTAATGAACATGGCGCATTTTCATTGTGATATGAGACTGTCACTATTCAAGTCATGGCAGCACTCAGTAACCACCTTAGTTGGTTGGTTGAAGTAGAGTGGATAAAGTTAGTTAGAAAAAGAGAAGCTCCTTTGGTTGAGGTTTTCCACTCTCTCCATGAAGGTGGCAGCTCTTGTCTCTCTGGTTATGAGAAGAAAGTTGAACATGTCACATCCCACACATATGCTTTTATTGGGGCAAATCTGGATCAGTTCTTCCACAGTGGTTTCTCATTCAAGAGCCATTTCGACTCCTGGATCTCAGCTATTTGGTCTGCCTTGTCCTGTGATAGCAGTGGGGCAACTTGCCTGATATTTCTGTGACACACAACTACCTGCACCCAAGTTAATTCTAAAACTGGGCCCCTCCTTTTATTTTTGCCTTACAAATGAGTCCTTGATTGCATACCTACCAAACTTACATAGGACATTGATGTTAAAACCCTAAGTAACCTCATGCAGATTACTCCTGCTTGAAGTGAAGGTTGGCAGCACATTACCTCCAAAGGTTACTTTTGCAGCGTAAATGATTCTGTGCTTTTTTATATTGAATATGTTCCAAAGATCTGCATTACAGAAACTGTGATGTTTTGCTCACACCTTTTGAGCATGGCTYTTCAGTGAGTGTCTACCACACACAGTTCTGTATTGTGTGTTTAATTCGAGTTTCCTAGCTTGTCTTGGGCATGCTTAGAGACAGTTTACTGGTCTTTTGATTGTCAGTGCAAAGGCAGCTTTGAAAAAGTTTGCTCATCAATAATTAGTACCTTGAGTGTGTTAGTCAGTTATATCCTCTGTTACTTCTCCATCTTTCCCAGGTTTTATTCGAAAGATGTCTTTATTCATCTAAGAAATCACTGCAGCGTAACTTTTCTAGTCCTGGTTTTCAATTAGGAGTGTGGGTAGGCAGTCAAAATTTGCAAAATTAGCTAAATTAGCAGAGCCTGATGGTTTCAAAATAGTATAACCCCAGTTAGTTTCCAGGTATGTTGACGGCTTTCTCAAACTTCACAGAATCTCCCTCTGCTACTCTGATACTCACTGATTGCTCTGTGCATCTGTGATAGATGTAATGTATCATTTAAATTAAAAGTWTCAAGCTGTTACTGATACACAAAATCTCCAAGTGCTATGCTTTCCATATGCTTTGTATTTGATAAAATATATGCTTTGTGATTTGATAAAATATATTTCAGTTATTTATAGTTGGTGCTGATTTTTCCGTTTCTTATGCCTAAATTTATGAATTTGTTGTTCTGGGTTTCTTTGTGAGCTATCATGATTATTTTGTGATGTTTTTAACATGGCTTGTATAATTTTAGCATATAAACACTTATTAGTTTTTTTAATTGTGAAGTAGAAAAACTGCCACTGTTCTAATTAATTTTCTGACTTTATAATATCRCCATTATTTGTTTTAAAACCAGACCCAGGCCATATCTTTTTAAGGTAGACCATAAATTCCCAACTCTCAAAGAGGATGGCCCAGTGGTTATTCTGTAYGCAGAAATGGGCACGAGAGACTTTGTGAAATTCCACAGGATTTTATCTGAGAAGGCACAAAAGGAGGAAATTGTTTATGTTCTCCGGCATTATGTTCAGGTATGTAATTCAATTCAACATTGTTTCAGTAAACATCAACATTGTTTCAGTAAACTGTTAGTATTTTGTCTTTGCTTTGCTTGCTTTTTGACAAAACACTTTTTCTACATTTATTTTGCATTTGCTGAAATTTTCTAATATTAGAAAATTTTCTAATATTGAAACTCTCTAGGTAAGTAATTCACCAGATACAAACTATGAAGCCAGGAAAGCATGGTAATGTTTCCAATCCTGCATGCAAGCACTGATTGCATTACTGATCTTGAAATACCTCTTTTTTGGTTTTGTACAGTGTAAGATCTCAGGTGAATCTTAGTGCAGCAGACTGAACGTATTAGTAACTAGAATTTGAAAAATGGAAAGTAGAATAGAGAATCAAACTGAGAAATTACCAGTTATATTTTTTACATATTCTCCATGTAATCTCATGTTCATTGAGATACAGCAGCATGGATTATCATGCCAACATCATTGACCAGTTTAAAAATGTTTATGTTCCATAGTGTCACTATTTGAAACATTGTTTCTTAATTCTTAAATTACTCTTCTCCCTGATGCAAAACAAGAAAAATACCAGTATATGTAACTGTATTGACCCCAGTTTTGATTATTGGAAGGCTTTTGTGATTTATATTCAAAGTACAGCTCTTAAGTAGTATGACTAATCTGATAGAGTGAGAGGTTGCTGTGATTTTTGTGGACCAGGAATTTCAGGGAGATGAGACACGTAGTTTGCAGATGACTTTGAGTTGTTTGCTCACAGTAATGAAATAGAGAATTTGAGGAAACCAGTCTTGAATTCCAAGTTGTATGAGGTTTAGTTTTTAATGAACTTTGTTCTTTTATACTTTTATTTCAGTGAAGTACCTACTTGCGTATTAAATGTCTCATTGATCTGCCTGGCTTATGCATCATGGTCTTCCCAAATGCATGTTGTCTTCTTGCCTGCACTTTTTCTCTCTTCAGACCTCTCTTCCCTTTTYTTCCTTCCTCACAACCTCCATTTTTGTTCTTTGGTACATACTGTGATGGATTCTCCCTCCTTTTTTTACATTAAATACCAGAAGAGGGAACATTGATAACAGAAGAGGTACGGTCTTTCTGCTGTCTCTTTCTTTTTTTAACCAGTATCACTGAGACTACTTATGGAGTGCTCTCTGCTCCCTCTGCRTTGAGTTTTGCTTGGAGGATGGACAGAGAAGCCTCCCAGCCCTGCTGGGTTTTCACTTGTAGTCTCGAGGGTTCTCAGTACAGAAAGGTTCTTAGAAATTGCAAGCTAAAGCTCAAAAGGCTTTCAAGAAATTGCTGCTGTACATGTGCAAATTGCATTTTGGAGAGGGGGTTTGCATACATTTGAGTCAAACTAGGACATGTATTCTGAAATAAATATATTTTGTGTAATTACACTATTCAATGTCAAACTTCCACTCCAAAGTTAGAAGTAGCTGTTGTTTGTTTTTAGTAAGTGGCAACTTGATTTTGCAGTGAGACTTTAATACATTTTATTAATACTCCTTGCAGAAAGTGATTAATTGTTTTATCAAACTTTTTTAAAGAGCAAGTCTGATGCAAAAATAGAGTGTTTCCTCTTAACATCCTGGAAATCTGGCAACATTACAAAGAAATGAGTATCAGTTGAAAATGTGAATTGTGAGGCATCAATAATTATGTAGGGTGCTATGAGCTGTGCCTGTTCTAGTCCCTCTTCTAGTATTGTGTGAAGATTACTGTTTTGACCAGCTTTTCTGTGATTTGCAGGAGATAAAGGACATTGTCACCTTCTTTTACATGCCTTCTCAGTGGACTCTCAGTATGCCTTGCACTTTGAATTGAAAGATGAATTTAAGTAATGACTTAAATGTCATAACATTTTAAAGTTACAATATTAGATATTGTTAATCTCCTTTAAATACATTTTGTAAGTTATGTTTTTTTCTTTTGTTAAAATAATATTGTCAAGCAGAAACCAAGTTCCAGGAAAATGTATTTATCTGGATATGGTGTGGAACTTGCCATAAAGAGTACAGAATATAAAGCAGTAGATGACACACAGGTTAAAGGTATGTGGGCTTTTTAATTTATTTGATAACTTGCTGGAGATACTATTGAAATACATTGAAATCTTCAGTTTGTACAATATTCAGTCATTAATGTTCTGAAGGTTATACTTAATTTCTGTCTACAGAAGGAAATCTCAGGAGTTTTTTTTAGGAGCTAAGAAGGAGCTAATTAGGAKCTAAGAAGTCAAAATACATGAGAACATTTGTAAAGATCTGTGCTTAGGACACAGTCAGTTTTCYAACCTCTAATTGCTATTTTCTGTGGCTCTTCAAAACACAATCAGGTCTTCTTCCTCTCAGTAGTTTTGAGATTGTTTACCTTTGTACTTCAGTTACTATGATTGTTGGCATCTCTCGTATTCTAATGGCTACAGTATCTACAAATTAGTGTTTCAGGGCTGAGGGTTTTGGGTTTTTTTCTGAATTTCTATGGAAATACTTCAACAATCTTCTGTAGRAAAGATGAGATGTGCTATAGAATTTGGACTGGTGCRTGTTACAATGTATTGAAATAAGACATTTACTATAGAAAGTGCTAACTACAGCATGGGGACAGAGAAGTTACTTTGCAGGGACATTCATAAGATAAAAGGAAAGTTAATCTCTTTTGTAAGACTAAGGTTTAATGACCTTTAAGTCATGTCAAAAAATAGTTTTGTTATTTTAAAGGGGAAGAAGCTGATCTATGATTTACATCGAATGCCAACTGGAGATTCRAGTGCTTTAAGGTTATCAGGCTTTTCAAGTGTAAATTTGGTAGTAGTTGACTGATGAGAGTTGTACCTTATCATTTAATCAAACTGAGAAATGGCTGTTTTGTGAAGTGAACTSTTAAACCACACCTATTGAATTTTATATTAAAGTTGTTACCACTGAATGAATTATATTAAAAATTAATGTTGCAAAGTTCTGTAGAGTAATTAATTTGGATGCCAAAATATGTAAGTATAAATTTAATTAAAACTACATCTGGGAATGACAACTTTGTGATTGTATGTTTCTATTAACTGTTCTATAATTCATAAAAGCATAATGCCACAATAACTTTCTTGGCTTATATTGTCTGCATGTGTTATGTATTCAGGAGCAAATGAGACAAAAGAAGAGGAAGATGAGGAAGAGGAGGAGGAAAGTGATGTCCAAGGATTTCTCTTTGGCAAATTAAAGTGAGTTGATATAAGTTATAGTTAAACTCTTACATTTGTTTCTGGAACCTCAACCAGTTGGGTTTTTTAGATAGACTAATTGAAATTTTTGTTGGAAATTACTTCATTTGGTGGAAATTGATTTTTTTTTTTGTCTTGTGAACATAAAGATGCAATGGTTATTTATTCTGTTAATTTCAATGTATTGCTTTTAGTTTTCTAATTATCTTAGAATGTATACCGTAAACTTTTAATTTAAAAATTAAAAATATCTGCCTGGGTAACACTAACAAAAACTTAGAACATTGAGATTTCACATTTGTTAGATAATTACAATCAAGATGTTGGTTTTCAAAATGCAAGAGTAGCACAAGAAATCCAAACACATGAGCTGTATCTCCATAAGGTATTTTTAAGAAGGATAGTAATGGATTTCATAGAGTTAAGGAGTGATACTTACAGGGAGATGGGCTTATTATAGATACCATCTCATTCTGGAGTTTGTGAGTTTGTATTCTCTTCCATCAGGAACTCTTATCTCCAAGCTGCAGTCTGTTAAGTAAAATTGAATGTTACCCTACTGAGCACTCCTTCCAGTCCTCAGCTGCATTCATTTTGTGGTATCAGTCATACAAAGTGCTTCCCTTTTCCTGTAACAGATCCATGTCATGGATCTCAAWTTTTTTTCTTCAGCAAAATACCTCAAGGTTGTGGGTCTTCTCTGGATTTCATTCTCTCATTAYTTAAAACAAAAAGTAAACTTGTTTGTAAATATTGTCACCTAACTGTAAATCTCAGAGTTCAGAGCTGCTAATTCTGTCTAAATTCTTGAGAGCCAGTCCCCTCCCTTCCTGCCATTTTGTTCTCAAACATGTTGAGGTAGAAGTGCACTCAGATCTTGAGGCTTCCCTGTTGTTTCACCTATATGTTTGAGATTCTGCACAGCGGGTAATACCACATGCTTATGCCATATCTTTATCTGAGCTTTTTTTCTTCTTGTGTTTTGCTAGGTTTAGCTATACTTAGTCTCTTGATTCTCCACTGTGACTGATTTGTGAAGCTGTCTGATAATTCTATCTTTTTGACATTGTTTCTAGATTCATTGGGTTTTTCTTCCTCTTCTCCGTTTTATGCAGGAGGTGAAATAGATGTTTCAGTAGTCTGTAAATKGTCCCTCTTGTTACAGCCATGTCAAAAGTTGTTTTTTTTTTTCTCAGCTGTGAAATAGTTATGAATGTAAGCAGAAGACATAAAATGTTTAGAAATTTAATGGAGAATTTTTTCAAGCATGTCTTCTAGCAGGCTCTGAAATGTTTGTCCTCAAAACTTCTTTACCTACCTATTATGTTTTCAAAACAAATAGCTAAGCTTTTGTGTACTGTGTTTTTTAGCTCTGACAGGTGATTTGTGTGCTCAGTAGATTGATTTTGTCAGTACTGCCAGTTTATAAAATGTGTTCTCAACATTGTATTGCCTACACCTCTTGTAGTTAATGCCACAAAKAGTGCATTCAGTTGCAGTCAATATGTAGTACAGTTGAGGTACAGTTAGTTATACATCATCCTATAGTAAGCTAAATAAACAGTTACCCATATGGCATGTTAATACTGTCCCRTCTTTGACTTCATTTATTCCATCTAAATTTATGTGGCAGTTTTTGAGACACATCACTACAAAATAAGTGAACTCCTGGTATTCAGTAAGAWTTTCCTTACAGAGGGAGTTGTCAAGCATTGGGACAGGCTGGCCAGGAAAGTGGTGGAGTTGCCATGCCTGGGTAGGTGTGGCACTTAGGGAAAGTTTAGTGGTGGACTTGACGGGGCTGGCCTAATGGTTGGACTTAAGGACCTTAGAGTTCCTTTCTGACCTWAGTGATTCTATGATTCGCTTTAATTGGGGTTTAGCCCTCAGAAATCACCTTTTCTCACTCAAAATCCGTTTTTTGTTTCAATAATGAATTAAAGTTCATTCTTGGTTGTTATCCTAAGAATACAACATTAGCTGTGAGCAGTACTGTGAATAAGAGCAGACACTGATGGATGTGATTGATTCTTTTTTGTAATAAAGTGTTTTATTGTAGACGGATGCATCCTGATCTGAAAAACAATCTGATGGAGTTTAAAAGACATCTAATTGAAACTACTAACAACATGGAACCACTGAAGGTTTGGGAGATGCAGGGTATGTATTGCATTTTATTTTTAATTAACAMATTACTCAATTTACTATTTCTTTTGTTATTTTAATGTATTGACATGATAAAAGCTTCTTTTAAAAGAAGAGACATAATTTCATAAAAAGGCCTTAATACCTCAAGTATTTAAAAAGCATGTGCTGATACCTTGTATTCTATGCTAGAAATTTAAGGAACATTGAGGTAATTTTAWAAGATGGAGAGATATATTGCCTGTTTTTCTGCCTGGTGTATCATCTCAGGTATTAATGCCTGTTTTAGATACTCTTTTTAGAGATCAGGCAAAAGACATAATTTTGACATGACTGCTAGGTTAGGATGAAATACATGTTAGGACAGCTTGTTTCCTTAATTTATAAATTTTATCAATATACTGGACTTCACATCAATGCCTTTTTAAAATATAATATCAAGTGGAAGAACTTGCTTTTGAAAGCTTTCCTGTAGAAAAGGAAAACAAATACATTGATTGCTAAAGCTTATGTGCTGATGACTTGCAGGACATTCTGTAGCTTGAATTAAATATAAATCTCTCATAAAATGTAACAACATTCAAGTTTATGCAAGTAAATTTTCCCTCTTATGATCTTCAGCTTTAGAGAACAACCTGATCAAAATTAGTTTCCCTATATATTAGTGCAGTGAAGGAGACTGAGCAATCATCTGAGCTTGAGTTTCTTTGGGGACCTGATGTTACAGAACTTGCTAGCAATGTCCAGTCTGATATTAGCTGTGAGATAATTGTGGTTCACTTGCAGTCTTTTATCAATGAAGTTCAACTGCAGGATTTATCTTTGTCCAAAATTAAAAACAATTGAAAAGTATTGCTTACACGTTCTCTTGAGAAATCTACTTTGGAAAAAAAATAGGAAGAGAAAATAATGGGTTGGACTATTTTTCTTTTTGTGTGTGATTGAATGCCTCTTGTCTGATATTAAAGCTGAAATAGCCATGAAACTTCAGTGCCTTTAATGTCTACCTTCAAAAGACAGTAGAAGATCTCTGTTCAAAGGTGGTCTTTTCAGTGGGGTTATGGCTACATATATAAAAAAGGAAACAAGTGCTGCTCCCCAAAGAACCAATGCTTAGTGTTGAAAGTAGTTAAGTGTTGGGATGCTGTTAATCTATGTCAGSAAGTCTTGTAGTGGCTTATGGTGCAGGATCTTCAGCCTTCAGCCCCCACATTTTTTGGTGCACTTGTTTTGATACCCTTACTGCTAACATGACAGAGTGCTTTCTCTAGATCATTCTTAATGACTAATTATAATGGCTGAATTAATGGCTCAGCTTCTCTCTGATTTCCTTTAATTAGCTTCAAAGTAAAAATCTAGCTAAATTTAAGCAAAACTACTTCAGCTATAGGGCATACTTCTATTTATAAATGAACCTAAACACCATTCAAGAGTTGTCTTTCAAGAGCTTTTATATTTTAGGTAAGTAATTAGTAAGTAATTTTTGCTCAAGGTGCCTTACACAGCACTCAGCTATGTTAGGGTGCTGCAAGGGGAGGTCTGTAAGTGACAGCCCTGACCAGAGGGARCCAAGGAGGTAAAAAGATGTCGGTTGGCCTCAGTGGTATTTGGATCCTAGCTGTTCAGCGTAAAATGGAAATTATTAACAGTTTACGAAGAGTTTTAAGTGTATGACCCRAGTTTACAGTTTCCTCACTATCTGCAGTAACAGCAGCAACTGGGTATTGTTGCTTCAACAGATCACAAYTTATCTGCCCGTTGAAAGGGTCCTGAAATCTACTTTTGATTTCTTTTCTTGTTAAAATTATTAAGAAATAGAAGTTAACATTCCACCTCTYGCTGACCTATTTTTTTCATCCAAGAAGTATCTTATCAGGCTAAACTAGGAATGTCTTATTCACTTTGATTCAGCCTTCCTTTTTTTTAAATTGTATTTTTATTCTCCCATCCTAGATCTTAGTTTTCAAGCAGCTACTCGAATTATGTCTACCCCTGTTTATGATGCCTTAAAGGTAATGAAAGACATTGCTCAGAACTTCCCAATAAGAGCCAGGTATGGTATTTGAGCTTTTTTTTTTTTCCAAATGCTGTTTTTATGTTTGTATTTGACTGTAATGACAGTAATACAGGTTTATATCCAAATCCTGCAGTCACAAATTCATGTTTGACAGCTTGCTAGATGGATTCCAGACAATTTCATTGACTAGAAGATGACTCMAGGGAAAGCTCATGATCAGTCTCTTAAATGTTTCCTGTCTGATGCGGAAGATGCCATGAGGACGTGCTAATCATTACTTAAGGCTATGCTACTTACTATTACTTTAGGACATGCTAATTATTACTTAGTTCTCATGGATTTCACTGGACTGATATTTTCCCAGGTGAAAACTTAYGTTGAATTAGTAGCAGAACTAGTCACAGTGGGAAGAGGCAAAATACCATTAATAAATTTCATGGGGATCCACACACATTAGTTCTAAGCATGGTGTTGCTGTTGAGATTGGGCCCTGGCTGTTGCATGGTAGTGTTCTTACTGGGGAAGATCTATCGTCCATGACAGATTACTTAATAAAAGTTCAAGAGAATAATTAAATAAGTGGACATGTCCTGATTTTAGCTATCTGAATATGAAAAATTGTTCTTCTTGTAAGCTAGTAGTACTATAATTGAGAAATGCTTTTCTTCATACTTAAGTTCTTCATGTAATCCTATCAGCAATATTTGCTTGAATTACTGAATTAAATGTGATGCTAAATAGGGTTCTTAACGCAGCGTGCTTTCACATTTTGCCACTCTTGTTTAATTATCACAGTATTTCATTGTCACCCCTGATTGTCTGTAGAGAAAATCTACACCATAATGGAAAAACTACCATTGTAACATCTTGTGTCAAGGAAGCAAAATGCCTTTTAAAATGTCTGAAGCATAATTATTATGAAATAGTATGGTATAAGTTTGCACTTAGATTAGCAATTAGAAAATTCAGCTTTCCAGTAGGAGATAGTGGAAGCGTACATAATGTCAAACTTGGAGTCCAGTTCTGTTCTTTAAAGGACAGGAAAAAAGTCATTTTTAAGTGTGCCAGGTGACATTTAAATCATGGATTTTACAAGTCATTAAATCGTTACATTCCACTCCAACTCCCGTTGTGTATTTGTGGCATTAGAGAGCTCAATTTACCTATTTACCTACTCTTCAAGTATTTTCAGGGTGAAAGTATAATAAGACTTTAAAATTATTAAAAGGGGAATCACTGTTTCTGTCCTGCATGACTTATTCTAACGTGCTAATCTAGCATGTTGTTTTAACGTGAGAGATTACAAATATTTAAAGTATTTGAATTTAATAGGTCTACAGTGACAACTTAAAGGGGCATTGTTTAAAAATAGTGCACAGACTAAATTTCATTAAGTCTAATCATGCTTAACCTGATGAATCAAAATACAAGTTTGGAATAAACAGGAAATGAAGAGATATTGCTTAGTCACTTTAGATAAATAGCCAATCATTATAATAATAGTATTTTTAAACTGTGTAAGTTTCAGACAGTTTTTATATGAAAACTACCATTTTCATTACACAAAATTTGGTTTTAAAAGTCTGCATGCAAATTTTAGAACTGTAGTTATGAAAATAAAATACTCCACATTTTTTAAAATGGGGTTCTTTAGACCTTAAAAAAAATTAATATACCATTCCTCTGAAATTTTCTTTCACTTTCTAATTTGCCACCTGTGTTTTTGTGTCTCAGTGTTTCCAGTTGAAAAGGTTAGTCTGAGGTAGATTTTACAAAATGTCATCAGATGTAGGCAGTGTACCAGCTGATATGTCATGGCAGCATTTTGATAATTCATTTTATAAGGTATTTTTCATTTTTGATTTGTTATATGCTTGTCCTATTATTGCATTCTTAAAGAGCATATAATTAGGTATTATAATGCTCTCTTGCTTGCTATTTATTAATCATTCACAAATGTTAACATATGACCCTGTGAAAGGTTTCCATTTTTCCCCTCAACATTCAGTACTACATGGCTACGTGTTCTTCCAGGTAAGAATAAAGATGCATGAAATTACAGAGAATATTTCAACATAAGGTGATTCAAGGACATTCCTACATCATGTAGAAAGATAAATCGTGTCCATTTACTTTCAGCCACTGAAGTGTTTCTCTTTAGTTAGTCTTTCACTTGATGATTACAAAAACATAAGTAAAAATTTTGTGAAGCTCTGAACAAATTGAACAAAAGAGGCAACTCAAAATGAGTAGATGTCTTTTCACAGACTTGTTACCTCAAGTTGGTAGGGTGTYCTTTCCAAGGATCRACCATCACACTTTCTCCATAAAATTATGCTAGAATCCTGCCTTGTCAACTTCCATGCATGAACAAGGAGCTGTTTAATGATTCCTTGGATTTCTTTCCTATTACTAGAACAGCTATCTAAAGCTTACCTTTTACTGATGGGTATTTTACTTCCTTGCTAATGTTAGACCACCTTTATATTTTTCTTTGTCTTTTTATTATTTTCCCATTTATGTTTTATTTTTCTGCCCAACTACTCACAGTAGGAGCCATTTGGAAATATACAGGTTGTCCTTTTTATCTATGTGTTTTTTATCAACTGAGTGTGCTTCTGAGAGTTACAGGCCCTACTATTTTTGTTGAGTTCAGCATGATAAAATTCAGGTTTTTAAAGTATTTTTTTAATTTTTTTACTTCAGAACYCTCTAATACCAAGCTTGGAAATCATACTGTTTGCTCCCACAATATGTCTCTGGTGGCCTGGAAAGCTTGAATAGTTATTTAAAGTAAACTGATTTTATGTCTTATTTCTGACATATTGTGAGAAATGTGGAGTATACTAGCAAGATCTATTCTAAATCAGTTTCTTTAGGGGGGAGATGAGAATTTATATTATTAAATGCTTTATTTTCCACAAGTTTGAAACTGGTTTTGCARGGTCATTCTCAGTTTGCTTAGTTAACTTTCAGGTTTAAGATGACTCCAGTTTTTCTTGAAGCCCCGTACAAACTCCCTAAAACATGTACAGTCCTGTTTTGAAAAAAATGTTCATATAGGCAACTAGAACATATATTTTGGCATTTATCAGGACAATCAGGKTAATATAGTTCAGGGTTTTTTAAAACATGGAGAGATTAGTTTGCCCCTAAAAGTGTTTTATGATAAGCCTGATAATGATGAACTTCACATACAATACAGCATGGCAGGGGAAGATGAAATAGTCTTCCAGAACATTCATCAAAGGTAAAAAAGGCAAATAGATGTGTTACCTTCAAAAGATAGAATGACTAAGGAAACTAAAACTTTGTCTGTGTGTAAATGCTTAACATTTTCAAGGGTCTCTATCTGCAAATTTCTTTTTTCTAAGTCTCAGCTAATTTTAAAGTGATCATTGTTTGCGTGTTTTCCTTGCCTTTGTCCAGACAAATCCATGGCTCTCCATGCTGTAAAGTTGAGTACCATGGAGACAGTATTATTAGCTTAAAATATGCAATGTGGTGTGTATTCAGGTGGTAATTTAATGACCAAACAACTTACTTTTTTATAATATACATCCAGAAAAACAAGCCATGAGGAAAGATTGAGAGTGGTAAAACTTGCATTGATGATATAACTGCAAAAAAAAAAATAGCCTGAATCTGAAACATGGGTTTAGTAGAGTAAAACAGAACTATATTTGTCTTAAAAATTCAGTATTTATGATACTGCATTACTCTTCTTTTCAAGACTTAATTACAGTATTCTTCAGTTACAGTGCATTGGATGTTTAATTAAAATACCAATTTCATATAAAAGAATGCTTTTTTAAAAACACAGTGATTGAGTGATGCAATTTTTTTTAACAGATCATTGACAAGAGTACCTGTAGACAAGAAAATGCAAAATGAAATAGAAGAAAATCAGAAGGTTTGTTTTTGTTTCTTCAGATGGACATTTGAATTGCTATTGTATTGCTGCTTTTGGAGATTTTTTTTACTGTAGCAACTTTCATGGTTTTTGTTAAAGAAAAAGAGGTAATTGTTCTAAAAATCTGACGTGAGACAGGTAGCATTTAAATATGTAATTCAAGTATTTCACTTACTGCTATTCGTGAAACTTTCTCCATTCTCTCTTTTGGTTTTACAGAATTAGGCAAGGCCAAACAATTTTCATGGAGTGTTGAGTTGAGTCACAGATTGTGTGCTGGGAAAGCAAAATAGGTATCAGTTACTTTTTCTATGGCTTTGGTGTTGAGTCTAAGCCTGCTGCTTATATTATGGTCAGCAAATGGAAGCTTCGAGCTTTCCACACTCTCAGAATCACACATGCAGCTATGCTGCAAGGTGTTTTGAACATCTTCTGTGGCAGATGGTGGTTTTGTTTTCATTCTTGATTCACTGCATCTTTTTGTGCCTTGTACCATGTGAGGAGTCCCTGTTCCTGTGATTTTGACTGATCTGAGATTTATTCTGAGATGCCACTTAGTATTTGTTGAATTTGTTATGTCTGTCTCTGTTCAGTTTGGATTTTTTCTTTCAAGTTGAGTGTTGCAGTTAAATGTTAGGCACCATTCTTGTAGGACTAGTCATGTGAAATTACATCAATGACTGCTCAAAAGAAATGATTGGGAGAAGTAACTTAARATTTGGATCTGAAACAAATTACAATAGGTATGTGTGGTTGGTCAGCTGAATCACTCCTATGATTCCATTGATGTATTAACTACATTAAGAGGATTTTATGCACCTATTACACTAAGTTTTAATTTCATGTGRGGTCACATCCTTCCTGTAGTCTGGAGGCCTTTAGACAGCTAAAAGCTAAAATTTGTTGAATTAAAGTAAAGAAACTTCCTGAACACTGCTGCTTGAGCACAATAAATTGCCATGTGCATTCTTGAACTGCAGTACATCCATCTAGCAGCGGGAGAGATATGATCCCATGCTGTGTGTAACTGGATGATTCCCTCTCAAGATAATGAAAGTTGAATAGGAAATGCAACGGGAGGAAATAAAGTTATTAGAAGTGAAAGACATGTGATGATTTAGGTGTAATGAGTTGATACCTAAGCAAGAAATAGACAAAGAGCTGCTATAGATAAAAGAAAAAAATAAAATCTTATTAAACTGAACTCAAAACTTGCAGTGCAATAATTTGGTGAAGTTTAGCAAGAAAATATTACATGAATATTATCAGCCTTAAATTCTGGTGTTGGATGCCTGAATACTCCTTCCATCAACATTTTTATAACAAAGTCAATGCATTTCTAGACAATCAAATATCTAGCATCAAAATTGTATTAAGAATCTTACTTCTGATTTATGGATATCCGTAAGTATCTGAAGGGAGGGTGTCAAGAAGATGGAGCCAGGCTCTTCTCCATGGTGCTGAGCAATAGGACAAGAGGCAATGGGCAAAAACTGATGAGTGGGGAAGTTCCACCTGAACATGAGGCGGAACTTCTTTACTTTGTGAGTGACTGAGCACTGGAACAGRCTGCCCAGAGAGGTTGTGGAGTATTCCTCAYTGGAAATATTCAAGAATGCATATCTGGACACTATCCTGTGCAGTGTGCTTTAGAGTGACATTGTTTAAGGAGGGATATGGGACCAGATGACACACTGTGATCCCTTCCAACCTTAACCATTCTGCAGTTCAGCTCAGTTCTTTTCCTGTTTGCCTTTCCTACTTACATTTAACTGTGTGAAAGTAACCACACTGCTTTACAGAAATGATACCATTTTCAATGTTCTCTTATTTTTGCTCTCGTTTGTCTAGTTACAGGTTTACACCAGGAGCCYGAGTTGCTTGCTGTAGGCATGCTTTTCTTAAAGTACAGTTTTTGTTCACACTGACTTTACTTAGCAAGTGAGAGCTAAATTGGGAAAAAAATTACATCTTGTGTGTTTTCTGTGTTTTCTATTTCTCTGTTAGGAATTAAGGCAGATCTGGAAATCTGACTGCTCCTTCTGTCATGAGTTAGAATACACTACTGCTGTTGCTCCTGTCACTTATCTTGCTACAGACTGAATGGTGTTGTGCCTCAGAGCTCTCTGTAGGAAAATGATAATACATGCTTTACTCTAAATACCACCTTCCTCTTGTATTTGTTTGTTGTGGATCTTTTCTTTGCCAAGCAAAGATTCTATCCCTCTCTCATCTGTGTTCTTTCCATARTCCCTTTGTTAGACGAGATTTTAAGTTTCTAGTCTGTTTTTCCTAATTCCCTGAAACAATTCAACTACAGGTTTTTCAGAATTGAGGGATATTAAGTAATTGAGAAAGCTGGTTTCAAGTGGAGGGACACATGTAAGGTTTCCCTTTGCTGAATGAATATATAGAAATAATTTAAAAACTTACAAGCTGTATTTCTGTATGTGTGTATTTTCACTTTCTGTTGGCAAACACTAAGAATGTCCTTTTCTCTGCCTTGTAAAGATAAGTTGTTTTCATTTGTATCTGTACATCAGAAATGTATTAAATAACACTCATAAAATATGTGGTCAATATTTCTTCCAACACTCAGATAAAAAAAGAAATTGTGTGGAGGAGATTTGATGTGTCTATTTCACAGAATTGCTTAAGGGTGTTTATATGTGTTTGTGTAGACATATATTTAAATAAGTAAGCAGTACTTTTTACTTTTTAGCATTTCCATGAAACACTTGGAATTCAACCWGGGGAAGCACGTTTATTTCTAAACGGCCTTAATATTGACCTGGATTTTCAAGATCCCTTTAGGTAAGATGTACATTTTGTTTGAAGGTCACAGATTTACTGATAATACTGGGGAGTTGTGCTCATGGTCCTACTCTCACCTGTTGCATTTTGGGGCAAGGAAGCATTCCAGTAGGAGGAATACTGATTTACAGTGGTTTTGCTTTGAGTATGGACATTGTATAAGTAGTTGAGAATAGCCTTTTCTCTTGGAATATGTTTTGTAATTTGCCTATAATTTTACAACTCACCATGWCAAATTAGTTTGGAAATAGAAGGAATCTAATGTGTACTTGTAAAAAGGTGTGGAAAGCACTTTATAAAAAAGTAAGTGATGCTTTCATATCCCTRTTACTTAACAATTAGGAAAATACAGACATGGAGGCAGTCACAAAGTCTTGCCAGCTCTGTTCTGCTGTGGAGTACTTCAGGGTTTTTTTTTATTCTCAAATTTGAATTTTCAGATTGCAGCAGATGTTCCAGAGTCCCACTGGGTCTTCTGGGAGGTTTTAGGGTGTGGCTGTGTGTTTCCTCTGGGCTGAGTTCTGCCATGATACAGGCTTAGAGTTCATCTGRGTCTCCATCAGTTGTTGCTTGCTTCYSTACTCATTTGCAATGCTGCTTCTGAGGGTACCCCATCTTGGATGGATTCCTGCCTCAGGCAGGACAGTGCAGCAAAAAAGCTTTCACTCTGCTGTCCTGCCGCTTCCTACTAAGGATGGATACAATTGCTTTGTATAAAATAGATCTAAATGAATAAAAGAATTGTATAATCTCTTGTAATTAAGTTTTGAAATAAGTTAGAGGCATAGTGTTGTTAACTGATGTTGTTTTAAACATTAGGCTGTGGGAGAAGCTAAAGAGAAAACATTCCTAACATTATTAACATGAAGATTGCTTTTAGTTTTAAAACTAATTTTTATGTCATGATAAGAGATCTTTTTAGACATTATATACTTTATCTTTCCTGAAAAAGCATTTTAGAGACTCTTAAACTGGAAGGAAAAGTGATGCATGGCCTTCATGAACTTGGAATCAAAGGGGAGACCCTGAGTAAATTTATGAGGTTGCATGTACATCCTACAGATAATAATTATGCACTAGATATTCGTCACTCTTCAATAATAGTAAGTAACTAAAGTTATTTATTTAGAGATAATATCTTTGATAATTCTCTGTATGAAACAGTTTTTCTTTTTTTTACTGCAGTTAAAATACTCTTCATAAGGCCATATATCAATTAGCAGTTTAAAATGTTTTCAAGGGTAATATCCCTTCAATGTTTTTATGAGTAATTTTCTCTAGTTTTTACCTTATCTTACCTAAAATATTAAGATATAGGATGTTTAAAGGAAAAGAAAAATATATTTAGAGTAGCTGCACATTTCAAACTCTCGGATTTTTTTTGTCTTTTATATCAATTAATGTAGCTACATAATACTACATAATATCTCATATTATGCAAGACTTCTAAGTGTACTTTACAAGTATGATAAGTGAATTTTGGGCCACTTAATGTATTATTTCTAGCTGTCCAATGACAGTGATTTTTACCCTTCTTCAAAATTTACACAGGTTTCATTACAGAGGTTATACACCTCTGTATAACAGAGGGAAAAAGCACAAACCAAAAAAAGCAGGGGAAAAAGCACAAACCAAAACCACTACAGCACTAAAATATTATTTTCTTGAACCTGAAGAGCCACATTCCACTCTTATGTTTACCCCAGCTTGCTCAGAAGGGGCTAGAAGAACAAATCAGCCACATGTTAATTGGCTATTTTGATCTATCTGAAGTTCTGTTGCTGCAGTCTGAAGATAGATACTGTACATGGATTACAAGATGGTTGTGCTGTGTTACACACATCTGTATGATACATTGTTATGATGTTTGCATTGTGAAAGTAATTTCACCGTTGAAAAAAAWATTGTTCTRTTCACATCTTTGTACACAGTACTAGTGGTCCTTTCTCCKTTTCTATCCAGTATTAGTTTTCTTGTGTACTGCAGATAAAAAGTTTGATTAAAAAAATGAAGATAAAATTTAAAAGCTATTTCCTGTTACTATTTAACAAAAGAAAGKGACACATTTTATAGTATTATTATGCCCACATATTTCTCTCAGTGTTTTCTAAATGGCAGCGCTTTTTTTTTTTGTTTTAGTGGATTAATAATATAGAACAAGATCACAGCTATAGCACATGGCCTGAAAGCTATCAGGAACTGCTAAAACCCTCATTTCCTGGATTTTTACATGAGATTAGACGAAATTTATATAATTTGGTAAGTTTGGGGAACTTCGGTTTTTTGCATACTTTATATGTTATTATGTGGGCAGAGAGTTTATTAAAAAATACACATGTTGGATTTATTGTTAAGTTTTCTATGTGGATCTGCTAAGAGTAGTAAATACTGCTTTATCTAGTGAGTCATATGTGGTTGTTAGTTTGATTTGCAGATGAATTTGGGCACAGTTTTGTGAGTAGTTTTTATGTTCCTTTCCATGCTACGCATAGAAAATTCACTACTATCAAAGCATGAGGGAAGGTAATGGTAGCTGTCCATGCTTTAGAGATGGTAAACTGAGGTACAAAGATATTTAAGTTATAAAGCATACTGATTATTGTCTTGCAGCTTAATTTTTCCTCCATAAATAGGATTCTGTATCATTTAATAAGCTAGGGAAGCAGCTATTGCTGATTTAAATGAAAATTACAAAAGGTAATCTTACAAACCATAAAATGGTTTGGGTTGTAATGGACCATAAAAGTTATCTAGTCCAGCTCTCCTGCAATGACCAGGGACCAAAACTTCATCCACCCTGTTCTTTAACAATTTAAATGATGRTCCGTCCACAGCTTCTCTGAGCAACCAGTTCAAACCAGCAAGTTTGATGTCTCACCATCCTCATTTCTTCATATTCAGTCGAAGTCTGCCCTCTTCTAGTTTAAAACTGCTGCCTCTTGTTGTATCACTACAGTGTCTCTACTACTGATAAAAAAAGCCCTCTCCTTCTTGTAAGTTTCCCTGTACTTATAGGAGAGAGGTGCTCCCGATTCTGATTGGTTTTGTGGCCTTTCTTTGGATCCACTTGAGGTCCATGTCTTTCCTGTGCTGGGAACCCCAGAGTTGGATGAAGCACTGCAGGTGGGCTCTCACCATGGCACAAGGACAGAATCCCTCCCTGGCCCTGCTGCCCACACTGCTTTGGATGCAGCCCAGRACATGTTTGGCTTTCTGGGCTGTGAGTGCACACTGCCAGCTCAAGTCCAACCTCTCATTCACCAGCAACCGCCAGGTCCTTCTTGGCAGGGCTGTTCTTGATCTGTTCATCCCTCAGCCTGTGTTCATAAACTGGAGTTGCCCCAGCCCAGATGGAGCACTTTGTACTTGGCCTTGTTGAAACTCATGAGGTTCCCATGGATGCACTTCTTGAGCCTGTCCAGRTCCCTCTGAATGGCTTCCCATCCTTCACATGTATCAGCTGCACCACTCAGCCTGCTGTCCTCTGCAAAGCTGTTGAAGGGGCACTTGATCCCTCTGATGTAGTTGCTTGAAGTAATGCAAAGTTTGTGTGTAAAAAGACAATGAAAATACCCGCAATAGGTAATTAAAAAGTGTATGTTTATAATTAAGCGTAAGATGTGTGTAATATGAAATCACATTACATATTCAGGGTTAAATATAAGAGCTGGATTGTAGAAGTCTATAACACACCATTTTACTATAATCTGAAGGGGTTTGTTCAAAATTTTTCAAGTTAGTCTGCTTCATTTCAGCTACTCTAGCAAATTTGATKAATTGTAAGGGGAGTTTGCAGTGCAAAGTTGAATAAATGAGGTACAGATGTCCAATTAAAGCTACATAAGGATAATTTGCCTATGCAGACACATACCAGTTTTAAATTCTGTGCATGCCAGAAAGATCTGATTTTATACTCCAAGCTACACGAAGTGAAAGAGTGAATACAAAGATAGGTGAGACAGGAAGGAAGAAATCTTCCTGAAAGCTCAATTTTTTGCTTGAAGTTTGCAGCCAAAATATTGTTGATTTATTTTTGTTTGGTTTTCACAACAGAAGAGAGTTTGTTAAAAGATGTAACAGAAAAATCAGCATTATATCTTTCTAAAATAAATATGGRGTTTATTAATAAATGCGAAGTAATGGCACAGAGTCTTTCAGAGGAGAAAAGTTGGATCACTTGGTTTGAAGTTCAGTGAATGGTTAAATCCTGTTTTCACTGTTTGGTCCAAATTCCTTAATTCTGATGTTATTTTCATTTATAGTCTTAATGTTGTTTTACCATGAATGCTCTAAAAAAATTGAAAACAGCTGGGGCGTACAGCTGCTTTGGGAATTAATGTTCTTGTCTTAGATTTTATGTCTGAAGAAAAAATAAAAACAGACATCAAGAATAAATATTGGATGCCTCATATGTTTTCTCTTCTTAGGTACTTTTTGTTGATCCTGTCCAAGAAGATASTGGTGATTATATGAAGCTAGCAGAATTATTCTATCATCATGATGTACCACTTAGGTAAGGAAAACTGAAAGTTTTGAGGAAAAATCATTAAAAAAGGATTCTTCCCTTTTTTCTTCTTCATTTTCTATTCTGCTAGATGAGGATGTGAATTTGAGTTAAATCCAATGCAACAACATTCTAATAAGGCACATTGGTTACCCATTTGTGTAAASCTTACTCAGGTATTAAGTATTCTTAAGCAAATAGATTGCAAGGTAAAACATACCTGAGTGTGTGTAAAATGAACTGCAAAAGTTTGATAAAATTTTGTGTTGTCAAATAGTCCCACTGGGTGCCCTTGCAAAGTTGAGTTCTAATAAAAATATTTGTTGTGTAAAACATGCTTTCAGGGGATTTAAAATTCAGTTCTTTCAACTGGGGATGCTTTATCTACTGTTGTTTCAATGTACACTCTTAAAGAGCAAAGTGAGATTATCATCATCAAGTTTTGAATTTCCGAAAGTGAACATCATTTGAGAGAGAGACACTTCTGAGGAAGAGTCTGGTTGATCTGAGATACCTAGTTATAAAAAAACAGTGAACTGGTCTCAGAACTGGCTGTTTATTTCTACAGTTTATAAAAGAAGGATATCCAAAGTTCAGCAAAATGAATTGCATGTTAAATATTTAAAATCCTCCTGTGAAATGGCTTTTTGTGTCCTCAATAAATTACAGGTGTTTCATTTTACTTTAAAAATTTTACTAGTTCTGATATTTTTTTGTAGTTGTTTTTCTTAAGTTTTTTATCGTTCAATTACAAAAGCATAATGAAAGACAGATTGCAGTGTTCTGTGTGTCTTCACAGAAAGTTTTGGTTTGGARGGGACCATAAGTATAGTATAAGGTTTGGGTTGGAAGGGACCCCAGTATGGCCAAGTCTCAGTCCAGGATTTTTACATGAAAACAGTATCAATGCACCACCTCCAATAAGCCTTTTTACCTCCCAAGCCTCATATTCCTTTGGGTTTTCTTTCATTTAATGGAAATGTAGGGGTTAGTGATAGGTGGGTTTAAAACCAATGTGAGTGGAAAATGAACAGCAGTGTCAGGGTGGTGGAAARCCCAGAAGGTTAAAAAGGTGAGAGAAGAGCTGGTAGGAGTGGCACACACTGATGRTGGGACATCTGTACCCCAGCACTTCTACTCAAGACATCCCTGTCGGGAAAAATAAAAGACAGAAAATGCACAGACTAAGATTTGAGCCATTAAGAGATGATGGCAGGAATGTAAAAAATSAAAACCTTCATACAGGTAAGGAGAGGAAGTACTGTGATTAAACCCTATTGACTCACAGGAATCTTAATTATTGTAATTAATAATTACAATATTTATTTATAATTAATAATTATAGTAAAAAYCAACTTCCTGAAGGGTGGCTGTGGYGAGCTGGGGGTYGGTCTCTTTCTCCGRGCAACAACAGACRGAACAAGAGGACACAGTCTCAAACTGCGCCAAGGGAGATACAGGCTGGAATTAAGGAGGAAGTTTTTCACAGAAAGAGTGGTCAGATACTGGAATCATCTACCCAGGGAGGTGRTGGAGTCACCATCCCTCGATGCGTTTAAAAAAAGACTGGATGTGGCACTTGGTGCCATGRTCTAGTTGAGGTGTTAGAACRTGGGTTGGACTCAATGATCTTAAAGGTSTCTTCCAACCTAGAAATTGTGTGATTCTGTGATAATTACAGCTGTAAAAGGTATATGTAAAGTCAGTACATRGCTRATAACCTAAGCATACTGTAGAGCTSWTGAASGATGCATGGCTGGTATCCTGTGTCAGCACACAGTCATGGGARCACCACCCTTGTACAGGGCTTTTATCTCTACACGCTGGGCAGATCACTCGAATGCAAACATTTTGTTCTTTTGTATTTGTGTGAAGCAGATATTGTGTTAAAATGTATMATCTCTTTTTATTTTTTTTATAGAATTGGAATAGTTTTTATTTTAAGTACAAAAGAAGAAATTGATGGAAATGAAGATGCTGGAGTAGCTCTTTGGAGAACTTTTAATTACATTGCAGAGGAATCTGACACCTCTCAGGCCTTTATGTYGATAATTAATGTTAGTTCTTTCATTTACTTCTGGTTTATAATTTATTAATTGTTGGGGTCTTGCTACCTTGTRATAACGTGAGATGTATGCATTTACTTTATGCAGACATGAAGTATTAAAAGTMTGTATAGCATTAACAGTCTATAGAATTATTTGCAGAAATACTTTCCTCTTGCGTCAACCAATTTGCTCTTGTAATTTTGCCTATTGACAGGTTTTCTTCAATAATATAAAAAGTAGATGCATGCTTTTCAGCTTTTATTATTATCAAAAATTATTCTGTATTAATGTTAACGTAATGGGCCTGTCTTTGTGTTCTGTGTCTTTTGGAGTAYAGGGATTTTAATGTCACTTTGGCAGTCCTGTAAGATTTGAAAAACCCTGTCTTACTGTCTAKTGTAGGAAGTGAAACAGTAAGATAATTTCTTTTCTTTGGTCATGCTTGAGCTGTCCATGGGTGCAGAAAGCATAGAAGTATTCCAGGCTTACAGCTTAATGAGACAAGTTAACTTTGTGAGAGAATGCAGATTCTTATAAGACAGGAATTTCAGAGATTAGAGATGAATGGAGGAGAAATAAGGTGAGCCATCTATGTAAAGGCTCTGTGAGTAAAAGTTAGGGAATATGGTATTTACACATAACAACTTTTCTTCCGTTTGTTTTCTGGTTTTATGTTTAGTGCCTAGAAAATGTCATGGTGTCATGGGCAAACTTAGAGAGCTTAACATTAAAGGAATTGAAGTAACTAGGAATACCTTGGAAGAGAAATCCACAAATGTTAGGGAGCTGACATGCATGGGTAGCAATTATCCATGGGTAACAAATATCCATTATCCACAATTATCCATTTTAGATCAAAAAATATAATTTAGAGTGTGCTTTTTAAAATGTTGTATTCTTCTCTTTACTTTGTTTCATAATATAAAAAGGGGGGATGATAAATAWAATTGAAAGTTAACAAAAATAGGAGAAATCATATAAAGTTTGAGCTACTCAGAGCTATAGAGGAAAATAATGTTCCTCATTTGRWGRCAAATGAATAATTTTCACKTCAAATTTTYATTCTATGTGTAATGAAAGTAATARAATATTATTCTATGAAATTAAAWAACATTGGTAAGGAAAAATTATCACTTTAGAAAAAAGTATCACTGACTAGTTTAGGATTGGATTAATATGGATTCAGGTAACTACCCWTGTTAGTTTATAGAGAGAATTTAGATTACCTCTCCAATTAGTAGAGAGAAATAACCTTTCACATGTAGCTCACATAGGTGTATTTCTTTGGCCACTTCCGATTTAGACTAAAGATGTAGTAATAGATCAATCAGAGCAGTGCTCTAATAAAAAATTGTGCATATGTGCAATGGTGATATTAAAGCAGTATAAAAACTGCAGTACAGCAATAAAAGCAATATGAAATTATACCAGTATAAAATTTGCTAGCACACTATAAAAATATTATACTTATTTATTGTTTATTTACTTCTCTTAATATTATCAAGTTGTTTGACAACTTTCTACGTTTTTTAGTTTCTTTGGGTTATAATTCTTCCAGATGTACCATGAAGTGAAAGATGGAAATGTTCTGACAGTAGATGATGTGAAACATGTTCTTAGGAGTGAGTACCCCCATGCTGATGTTCAGAGTATCCTGGATGTTCGTTCTGAATACGATGAAGGGAGGAAGGTACGTTTAGAGCTGTGCTGAGTAAGAAATACTGCAGTGTGTACAACTCAATGCATTTACTAAGTTGAAGGATTGCTAAATATTAAAGCAAGTAAATACAGCACCTTTGAATAAAATTTTTCTTCAGCCACCATTCAGTCATTAATGGAAATGTTGTARAGGTTACTGCATTACTACTCTCACTATGAAAGTTTATTCTTGCTTGCTGCTTTCAGAAACCACAAGTATTTTTCTAGTAGGCATGTCAAGGGGTCTCTCTTGARTTCTGCTTTGTTATCAAATAAAGCTTGACTTACAAACATAAAAACCTTTTGATGTTTTTTTAGTGTTCTTTTTTTGGTAAAAGCAGCTTTGACTCTCTCAGGGTTCTTCTCTGAATCAAGTTATTTGCTTGATTTTTATTTTTATTTAAAATAAAAGAAGAAGCTAGAATGTTAAGCAAATAAAAGATAATTTCTCAGCAAGATGTTAAAGCAAAAGTTCACAACAAAGTATATGGATCTATAATTTCCTTTGTCATTCTGTTTGACAAATAAGTTCCATCTGTCCTGTCAGGTTTCCAAACACTTTCTGTTTTGTCCCTGCCACTGATGACAAGGTGTGACAGTGAAGCGTGCTTGGAGATTAGAGTTCATCCTCTCTTGATATTAGTTTCATTTTTTTACTACAGTCAGCCGCAGTCTGTTTAATCCTGTGATATTTCTGATTTGATCAGGCAGGAGCAACCTTTTATAAGAAGAGTGGCCTGGGCCCGCTGCCTCAGGCGCTGTTTAATGGCGTGCCCTTTCCCAGAGAGGAGATGGATGCAGCAGAGCTGGAGACGCTCATTCTTCAGAGGATTTTTGATGCCACCGGCTTCTTCCAGCGGGCAGTGTTCATGGTATGCTTAACATTTCTGAACAAGTGCAGGATGAAGCATTTGGCAGTGAATTGTTCCAGTCATTTTTATATATTATGGTTTTTTATAATGCGATGGCTTGAAATTAGTAGTATCACACCTGCAATTACGTTGTTACAATCATTTGTGGTTGTGGTTTTGAAAGAGTATATTATTCAATTATTCAAGGCTGAAGGATCAGCTACATGTAGTCATTATGTGGAATTTTTCCACCAGAAACTGAGGATGTACTGCAGTTGTTCATTGAAAAGTGTGTATCTGATACTTTGGAATACTATCTGTGTGACATTTATATGGTTTTGACCTGACATTGTCCATAACTTGGTGTATATAGTCTTTAAGCTCATCTGAAAGGTTATACAAATACTTGGTCTTTGTTTGTCTTGAAAATCGGTCTTAAAAGTACAGATTTTACATTTTTCTGTTACTCCAGGGCTTGTTAGATGATAATGTAAATGCAGTGGATTTTCTTATGGATCAGAACAATGTAGTTTCCCGTATAAACCCCAATATTCTTGGAGCAGAAAGAAGATACATGCATTTCAGATCTACTCCTGGTAACTCCTTTTCTTGGATAGTGTTATGATTTGTGGGTTGTTTTCTGGTTTCGTTTTCATATTTTAAAGTCTAATACTTTTTGTTTTACATTATGCAGTTCCATTTCATGTGGAAGACTTCTCTACTTTCTCCTTTTTGGACTCACAAGATAAAAGTGCTGTAATATCTGATAATATGAAGTATTTAACGAAAAAAGGTAATTAATTTTATGTATAGATTATCTGTCTATATATGGCTATTACAAATTGTTGAAATTTACCAGTAAAATATCCCAAATAAGTCAATATTCCAAGTATTCCATGTAAATTAAATATTTCTCAGTATCCCAGTATCCTCTTTCAGGAAGCAGAGCATATCTGACTATTATAAACGTAAATTATAATTAACAGGGTTAGTTTTTGTGGCTTTGAAATGGGATGGATGTTGTGGCTAGTTGTTTTTGTTTTACAAACATGRAGTTAAAAACCTTTATAAGACGTTTGCAACTTTGAAGATAGACTCAGCTTCCATACAAATGGTTTTACTTGAAGATATTGAAGTCAGTTTGGTTTTCAAGTGACTCTTACTTGCAGCATTATCAAGGGCAGAATGTATAGAGTTTGTATGTTTATATCAAAATTAGGTATTTCTAAATTTAAGGAAGAATTTATTATGTTTCTAATTTATTAAGTATCTCTTTGTTTTTCCTCTAGTTAGATGGTTTAATTTTGCTGAGCGAGCCTTTGTCTTTCTATAGAAAATAGAGTTTATATTCTGATTGATTATAACTCATTTATACACTTTGTCTTTGATAAAACTCAATTTTTTTTTACATTTCAAATGCTTTTTGATATAAAATGTTCTCGTTGCATATGCAAGCACTTTTCCTTGAATGAGAAGATATTACAACAATGGGGTCATAATTCTGCATGGAATTTTACAATAGTCCATCCCTTATGAARCAGCTGCTCATTTACATCAGTCCTTCAAGGGACACAAAAACGCTGTTAATAAAGTGCTTTCTTTCTGTGCTTTTTATGTGKTATTTACAGAATTTTACTTAATTCATTATCAGAAAGAAATGCCAAACACTTATATTTCTTTAAAATAAATTTATTTGACTYTTACTTGATTCTGTGTCTACAACCACAGGGACATCCCAGTGAGCTGTCAAATCAATGGCTTTCAATCTGTGGGCTTMTTTCTAAGATTGAGATCTCTTGTGTAAAACCTATAACCTTTAAGCTGGAATCTACATTTCAAATCTCTCTCCCCAGTGTGTTTCTCTAGACCACAGCAACAGTTAATAATAACCTTTTCCTAGCATTTCACCAGAACCCTGGAAAATTCSTGTTCCTGTGCATTATGTTTTAGGGGATGTATGGTAGACCTGCATAGACTGWTATTCTTCATATTCTTCTACAGATAATTTTGCAGAATTTTTTACCTACCATTGGTCTTCTATGACAAGTAAAGARCAGGAAACTATAGAGCAAGAAAAACAGAAATTATCTGTGTACGCTTAGAGAGTAGTTTTTTTCCCTTGAACTGAATTTAGTATATTCCCATTTGTGTCCTGAAATGMTAAGTTTTTTCCTGCCTTTAGTTGAAGGACTTTGCCTATCCTACCAGGGAAAGTGACTGGCCTAGTTTATGTGGTCCTRTAACTACTTAATTCTTTTCATTTTTGGCTATATATGATCAGCCTTTATCAAATGTTYACAAGTAACCTCTGGTAAAGCAGGTTTTGTTAATTGGAACTAATTATTTAGGGYCCTCTTGTCTCAATGCTGTAACAATGGATCAGCTCTTTTAGTCTCTCTCTCCTATTAACGTGATAAATTACCTTCTAAGAATCTTACTTCAATTCAGAGGGCAAAAGACTCTGATGTGGCTAAGATTATTCTTACAATTGAAGTCAGCAGTTAAACACACACATGAATTTAGAAATGACAGAATTAATTTGGTTTTCGTTAGTCATGAGAAGATTCTCCAGAATGTAAAACAGGATTATCTTTAATTTTCAGATGAAGATGCATTGTATGCTGTTACTGTCTGGATTGTTGCTGATTTTGATAAGCCAGCTGGTAGACGACTGCTTTCTGATGCCTTGAAAAGCCTGGTGAGTTTCTAGCAGGTTTTATTAAAATAGTTGTTAACAGCTCTCTCTGCACATTCAAAAATCATACTCTTAAATAAAAGTGTAACAACTTTGTTGTTGATCAAGTGCAKACTTCAGAGATTCTGCTTTAGTTTTACTTAGTTCCTGAAGGGTAATGATCRTTTTGTTCGTGGACTTGTGAGGCAGGAGACAAACTGTGACACTGTGTATTGAAGGGTTTATTTCTTCCCAGTTAGACCTGCTCCCATCAGGTAGCCCAGAATGTTACCTGGAAGGACTTTGGGATAGTGCCTGTTGATGTGAACCATTAGGCAGTGTTCTCCTGTATTATGTGCCACAGCTGTGGCCATGAAGCAGCCATTTTCCTCTGTACTGTTTGTGTGCTTCTAAGATCAATTTTCCTCTGTGTTTTAATATGCTAGGAGGATCATCCACATTTATGAGTTTGCTTATTTTTAAGTTCTTCTGTGTTAATAATAGGATTTAAGGTAGGATTGTCTGAAATATAAATGTACTTCAGAAAGTATAAATGTCAAGTCAAWATAAATGACAGAAAGACCCTGTGTTTGGGGCAGGTTAAAAGAGTTCTTAAACTGAAATCAGGAAGGCATCTGGACTTTCTAATCAGGAATGAAATAGGAACCACCCTAAGGGAACTAGAAAATTGAGATGTTGCCAAGAGAATATGATAACAACTATGTCTTAGGAAGAGGCTTTAAAAAAGATAAAGARGAATATTCAGTAGAAGTCCTTGTTACAGAAAAGCATTTAATTTCTCGAACTGCTTGATTTATGTCTTGGGCTTGACAGATGTACTTCCTCTGTAGCTTCATTTGTTAACCCTCTTCAGCAGGGAAATGTGCCACAGCTCCCATCTAAGAGGTGAGAACCACCTGGGCAAGTCCCCTTGTGTTGGTGAGAAGAATCTAGCAGAAAACCCCAAAACATTAGATGAATTTCATGTRTTGCTTGGTCTAGTTCTTTTCAAATTTTATGAGACATAAAATGAAAAAGTATTTTTTTTAAGTCCATTGATTTTATTGAGGTTATTTACTCTTTTCTAGTCCCTTCTATCTCTCAAGTCAGGGTCTAGTATAATTCCTGATAGTAGCAGAGTTGRCACAGTCCCCACTTGCTCATGACTTGCCATCAGCATTTGAAGTAAAGCATGCAAAAATCTGGGAGTGAAAATGGCTGAAGGAAATTCTCTTCTAGCTATTCCAACTAATACATGCTATTTTGAAAACTCTGGTAGTTTTTTACTTCCTTTGAAAAAAAGCTTGAGCTGTCTTAGCTGGAAGAGACCTCTCAAGGTCATCCAGTTCAGCCTCCCACTCAAAGTGGAATTATTGCCTTCATTACAGCAGGTCAGCTGTAGGTGTGTTTAAAGGATTTCTGAAAATCTCCAAGGAGATTACTCTGTCCCTTCCCTTTTCAAATTATTCTGGTGTTGCACTGCCTTCCTATTGTAGTTCTTTTCTGCCAGACCAAACTTTGTGAGCATTACCCCTTGTTACTATTTGCTGGTAGCAGGAAGGTTTTAGCCCYGGCATGTTTTTCACTCCCCCTTCAGTAGCTTTTGGTTGCTGTTCAAATTCTCTGTAGTCTCTTCCTTGCCAGGTGGAGCAAGCCCAGATTCCTCAGTATTTCCTCATAGTTTTCTGACCATCAGTTTTCTGTCCATTAGTGGAAGCCTTTCCAATGSTCAATACCAGTGATTGCATTCCTTATTTTTTTTGTTCCTTCCTGCATTGGAGTCCATTTACCTTTTCTTCAGTTAGTGGTGTTATTTGATTCTGCCTTAGAATCATCACATTCTCTGGTAAAATTTGAGTAGCATCACTGATTTTAGCAAGTGARGGATTTTGTTCCTGCTGAACTTTAAAAGTGATAAGTGGATAAATTCTCCTGTATTTATTTTATGCTTAGTTCAATAATTTTTGAAAAGTAGACATGTATGAAACTAGTTCTGAAGTCTGTAAATGAGCACTTGTGTCCTTTGTTTAAAACATGCTTCTGCAAAATGCTCAAAGGYAATTGTTCTATTAAAGAAACTTAACACTTCTATTTAAAATATTTATCACAGAATAGGTAAATCCTTACTAATCACATTTTAACTCACAGTTGGAGTTCTGAATTAGTCATTGATGTATCTTTTCTAAAGACAAATAGCTGCAAAAAATTAAATACTCAAGGGCATTTCACRTAGTTATAAATGATATGAATACATTAGGTAACAGCAGATGGAACTGTAAAATTACTTATTGTTCTGTTTTGCTTTGCAGAAAACAAGCAGTCATGCACGAATTGGGATTTTGAACAATCCTTCATCAAAAATAAAGGAAGATAACACAGCCATTGCAAGAGGAATTTTGGCTGCTTTTTTAACCCAAAACAACAGCAACTTAAAAAGTTTCCTAAGTAAACTCAGTAAGGAAGAGACAGCAAAATCCCTTGCTGCTGGAACTAAAATTGTTAAATTCCTCATCCCAGTGAGTACCAGCTAACTTAGATTACTTCCTTTTTTATTTTACATATGTCTTATTGGAAGGAGGTGGTGAGAATAACAGTGTTTGGCTGAATGCCATGAAATTTATAACCCATATACAGCTTCTTCTCAAGCAGATTTGGATTTTTGATGACTTTCATGTGATTGAAGAATAGAGAATTTCTTTAAAGGGAGAAAATATAACAGTACTGAAAAATTCAGAATACAGATACCAAATAAAATTGAGACCAAAATAGTTTAATTTTTAATTTTGAGGGTTTTTAATAGCTCTCTCATTTAGTTAAAATTGCAGTATTACTGTTTTTCAAGAATTTAGACTTTAGAAAAAGTTAAGACTAAATGAGAGCGGAGCTGAGTTATGAAATAACAGCTGCTAACTACTGGTTTTTGTCTCAGAAGGAGTTGTAAATTTTAGTCTTTTTAAATAGGAAGTGTTGGAAGACTAAGAAAACTCCCTGGACCATATTAGAAAATGAATAATTTTGAGTCCTATTTCTTGTTTCATTGTTTAATAAATTTTGAAAGACATAAAGGTCTCTAATGAAGCTGTACATGCTAAGTATGTTACTAATTAATGTCATTTTATTMTTTGTATCTGAATGAATCTCTTTGCTTGGTCTGTTTATTACTAATGAAGAGATACATATCAGAATAATTTTGACAGGTGAGGCACAATTCCAATTTTGGCGTGGTTTTGCCCTCTTTGAAAATGAATTTGTGTCTTTCTGGATGACGCTGGCTTCCCCAAAATATATTCAAATTGTATCCAGTGGCCATGTTAGAATGACTGGGTTTTTAGAGTATTACAAATTTTTTTTATATCTTTTTTTCTAAAAGTGGGAATACAGTTGAGTTGTTAACAGAGTGTTACTTTTCATGCAGCTGTTGTGCTGGATCATGGAAAAATTGCTTAACCTCAGGCTCAGCTTTGCTTTCATGGATATTCACAGTTGCCCCAGGGTACAGACTGCACTCTTGGGCTCACCACCAGCAGTTGTGTGCTAACACTGAAGCTGAGATGGCTTTTTTTTCTTTGATTTCTGGTTACCACGTAACTTGAAGAAAATCTTTGATTTCCTCACGTGATACAAAATTTATTTTTGCTGAATCATTCCAGCATCTCATGCTTTACCTTTGCTTTAGGGAATGGATGGTGATACTTTTGAGAAGAAGTACAACACTTTAGGACTGGATTTAATTAAAACTCAACAGATGTTCTGCCAGGAGGTTCTGAAGCTGCTTCCTGGGCAAATGGCTGTTATTAGCAATGGCAGGGTAAGAAGGAAATAAGGTCTCTCAATCTTTTTTAGGATTTTTTTACTTCTGGAACTTCAGTTTCAAACTAAAGAAAATACATTATATTGATTTCTCATTTATTCGGACAGTTGTTAGGGAATGGTATGTTATCTTGCTTTTTTATTTTGTTTTACTTCTAATTTGTTCATTAACTCCATTCCATTGAAGCTACTATGTGTGTATGTCATTCCCACAGCTATTTTAGAGTTAATCTGACAAAATTCTCAGAATAGCTTAGTATCTGATTTATTATTTGTGGTGCTTAAGAATAATTTTTGATCCCGAAGTTACTTTTGTTTTACTGTGTAAATAAATGTATATAAATTACACTGAATGGGTTAGTTTCAAGCTCTAAAACACCACATTTTAATAAATATATAGTTGTTTTATAGTCCTAATTCTTAATATGCAGATAAAAGTGTAGTAATTTTGTTGTTTCAWTTTTTTGTATGTATATGCTGAAACCAATAGCTTTAATTACAGTTGGTCAATAGATTATCTGTGATCAAAAAATATAATACTGCATTCAATATTTAGTGCTTGTTAAATGACAGTCAATGCCTTACATTGCAAATACAATTTACAGACTACTTTTTAATTCTTCTATTTTCGATTTACTCCACCATTCCAAAGAAAACTATGTTGGCATCTCATAACTGGAAACTCTTTAAATTTAGTGAGTTTAGTTACTCTTATGCATCCTAAATGCTGCTGAGATGCAACTGAAATACTGCTAACAAACACACAGAAAGCATTTTTGTTGATGAAGCCTTAATAGAATTATTGGGGTTTTTTGTGTCAGCTCTCTCATAACTAAATTAGTGAATTTATTTTATAAATTATTATTACTGTTCTCCATGCCTAAAAAAGCTTAAAAAATGTCATATTTTAAGTTTTGGGGAAATAAGTTTCATAAAAACATTTGGATAAACTTAATAATGTATATTACTCTAAACTATTCACTCTAAACTATCACTTTTAAAAAGACAAGGGATATCCTTCATTTCTGTCCTTGCTATTTCATCACAGAAGTTTTGCTTTTATGAGCAAATTAATTTTTTCTAATTGACTTCTCCAAATTACCATAGTATTTCATAATTACACTGTGGTTTCATCTATCTCATGCATCATTAATAAAAAAAATCAAAAGTGGAATTTGTTATATAACCTCTCATTTGTAGGAAACAGTTGAATTTTGAGGAAGATGCATTCAGCACCCAACTTATATAATGAGATTCTACATCCTGGCAGCCCTGTAGGCTATTGAAGTTGTCTTGGGTCAATTCGGCCTGATAGATTGAGTAGAAAATCCAAACAACATCCTCAAAGCTATTTTCTGGGGCACCAAGGCACTTTCCTTTCTTTCAGACACCAAAAAAATGTAGTAATCCTGTATCCTCTCATATTAGGCATTTTGTATCCTTTCTCATTCTTTCTATCCATCCTGCTTCATTCAACAAGTAGTAGAAGGAGATTGTGTTCATCTGATTAAAAAGCTAAAGAGTGTGGTAGACAAATAGTAATTTGAGTTTAAAATATTTTACATAAGAGAGCTTTTTCTTAGAGTTATTTCTAAATAGTGTATTTCTTAACAGAAGGATGTATAATGAAAAATAACATGGATATTTTGATTGCAGTTATTCTTTGTGATTGAAATTAACTCTAATCATATAACTCTAAAAGCCTAATCCTGCATAGTTACTCTAAAATTCAATTAGTTTTATAATCAATAGCATTGATGTATATAGAGATTGGGGTTTCATATTCAATATTGTGCATTCATTTAAAATATTAGTTTATTTTTACTTACAAACAGAGCATTATTGGGACATTCTACACTTAATGTTTTTTTTCTCTGTCTAAGATACTGGGTCCTTTAGATGAAAATGAATTCTCTGCAGAAGACTTTAATTTGTTGGAAAAGATAACATACAGTACCTCAGCAGAGAAGATTAAAGCTATTGTCAAGGAGATGGGAAACAGTAGTAAAAGGTAAAATTCTCTTGCCTCATAACTTATGTGCAGCTCTGCTGAGTTACTCCAAATACTCTCACTACTTTCACTGTCCTTACAACCAAGAGTACAGCTGACAGTAAAGGATTCCTACTAGGTTTTGTTTACATAAGAGTAATTGTAAAGCATAATAATAAGCTTGATAAAATACAGTGCCTCTTAGGCCAAATATGAGTATTAATATTTGAGTCATTGTCTTTGGGAATTGTTGTTTAGGGAACTTATAGAGGCATGGGCTGATGTTGTGCCCTGACACCATAGTAGACAGCATTCTCACATCTGTTCACTGAAGAAGTGTAAAGATTAAATGAGTTCAGGCAATCTTTTAGTCTAAGGATACAGCTTGTGTACAAAAAAAAAAAGCAAAACTACACTCTTCTTACAGTACCTCTCGACTTTGAGTATTATCGTTTCTGTTATCTAGAAGGACTGGCGCAACTGAAAGAATCATTACCAGAAAAACAAAATCAACAAGAGGCAGAACTAGAGGAGATAAGTAGTGAGAGACAAAATGTATTTAGACAGATATTCTGACTTAACAACACTGAAATGGAACTATGATTTCTAAGGAAACTTCAGTAGGAAATTCCAGTAGAAAAATTTGAAAGATGTGCCCAGACTTGAAACCAGATCATTTATGTCTGTTCCTTAATGTTGTCATAAATGGGAAATAWTTTTTTWAATTWAATAAATGAATAAAGAGCTAGAAATACCAGCAAATCTTAACATCATATACTCAGTTCTCTTGTTTCTAAATCAAGTCTCTTTGACAAATTTGTGAGTAATAAAAACTTGTCATTAATTCAGGTTTAATTTGTCTTGGGAACCAAGCCCCACATTTTCTTCAAAGCCCCACATTTTCATCGAATTACACAGGTTTGGAGACCCAACAATTGAGAAAAATCATTGCTGTGAGACTGAATTCTGCATCTCTTAAAATTAAGGTGTCCATTTCACAAGGCTTCTCTAAGGCTGTAGTGGTTCTTGGGTGTTGTCATGCTGAAGGTTTAACTCCAAGGTACAATCCTGAGCTGTTAATCACCTTAGAGTCCAGGTCCGGGATGTGGGCTTCCTAAATATGCTTTATGCAAAGAGACTGACATTAAAATGTTAATGTTTTGCTCCTTTTCTAATGACAACCAAACTCTGTGTGCATTATTTAATACAGTGGCGGTGATTTGATTATGAAAATAGATGCCCTGCTGTCATCTTTGCCTAAAACAGAGATGAGACAAGATGTTGAATTACTCAAAGAACAGCACAGGTCAGTTTTGTCATGCTAATGCACTTAAGAGTATTTTTTTAATTAACATTTGAATGTACTGATGATTACACAGTCTTTGGAAAGTTGAGTAAGCATTCTAATTTTGAAACTGTTGTAAGAGCAGCCTGCTCATCTGCCATAGCATAATGCATCTTTACCTTTTTCCTAATAAATTCATTAGTAATGCCTATTGATTTCCCAACCTTACCCTTTGCTGAAAAAACAGCAGATGAGTGCGTGTTTTAAAAGGACATATGGTAATACAAAAGCTATTATCAAATTACAAATTTTTATAAAAATTTTTGCTGTTTCCCAATCTCTACTTTTTTTTGTTGATAAGGTGCTCCAGTAGTAGTTGTGTGTGCTGTTGGACTGTGCCTGTTGGTGAAGGCAGGAGTGAAATCAGTGGTAGCCTTTTCTAAGAGGCCGGCACTTTTTTCAAAGTTACACTAGTAGCAGTCAGTACTGTGCTGCTACCATATATTTTGTGGAAAACAAATTCCAGTAGTCCCTTTTCTGTATATACAGCATGTGACTTTTTTTACGTTTTTTTAAATGAAGTTTACTGACATTTCCTTCCTGTAAATACAGAGTACTTTAACTAGGGTTGGCTTGACTTAGCCTAATCAAGTCTATGACACTGAGTTATTTTCTGGAATGCATAAAGCTAGTCCAGCCTATCAAGTTTCACACTTCTCAAATGGCATTTTCCCCGCTCTTTTTTTCTTTTTAAATTGTGTCACCACCACTACTTGTCTGATCCAATGATTCCAGATCTCCATGAAGGGAACTGTAAACAGATGACAAAAAGACCCTTTTTAAAGTCTTACTGTGTTTTATTTTATTGATTTTGTTTTAGAGAATGTATCTAATGACTAACCAGTATAGAAGTATGTAGATTAATGCTGTTTTTTTTACTTCTGTTCTCATTTATTTTTTCTAATTGTATCACAGAGAGCAGTCATGATTATTGCTTGAAATGAGGGAAATATTTTCTTGAGCAGTAAAATCTTAAATGCTTCTGATATTACAAATCCGTCTCTAAAAATGTTTGTCCTTTCAACAAATTCAGTTTTGAGTTTCCATGTAACTTGTTTTGAATACTTTTTTAACAGTGTAATAAAAGTCGAGCCCCTAGAGAATGACCCATTCTATGATGTTGTTGCTATTGTGGATCCATTGACAAGAGAAGCACAGAAGATGACCCATTTATTGATTGTAAGATGGGACTAATTTCTTATAATTTGCTTATTTGTACTTCAGTTGTTACTAAACTTTTTCTAATTTCCATATACAGTGTAGTAAAGAGTAAAAAAAATTTGGTTATTTTCTTTTCCTTTAAAATATATGTTTAGTTATTTTAATTCGTAAAAGAAGTTGAGGATGATCTAGTTCATCATTATGAATATCTCATTTGAAAATAAAATTCACATGCCCCCATGGCCCAGTCCTCTTAGTGAGCCTGTAAGTGCTCTCTGCAGTCAGTAGAAAGAAAGGAGGAGATTGTGTACATAATTTTTTGCATCTCAGAATCTCATATGTGCTTCTTTCCATTAAACCAGTTCACCTTAGTTTTCCAAGGCACCTAAATGAAGTGGTCTAAATCTGACTTGTAATATCATCATAAGAAGATTGGGCTATAAAGTTTTCAGTTCTTGGAGGGATATTTCTCAGTTGATTAATGCTACCAAGTATATCTAGATAGGCTTCCATTGTGTGTAGCTATTGATCTTCTAAGGAGAAACTGTCTTAAAAACACAGCTGCTAAAATTATTTTCTTCTTTCACCTACTGCAGAATATCACTGTGTCTCAGGTTCCTTTATAGTTTCCCATAAAAATGTAAATTTTGTCTTCACTTTATGGTCTGTTATAATTCTGAAACCTCCAACTTGATTTTTGCTGCATCCTATTTTATCTTTTTTTTCCTGCAGTAATTATGCAAGTTTCATAAATTCTTAAAGTGCTTTTCCCCCTCCCATTTTCATACCCTTTTATATCAAATGTTGAAGCATCAACTCATTCTTCATATAGTGGAGCGAAGTAAAACATTTTTTAAAATTCATGAAAAATTTTGCTATTTCAAGATTCTAGAATACTAGCTTACCTCTAGAAATAGGTCTCTCATTTCACCCTTCTCAGTAAAAATGAAAGCTTGATATTACCAAATGAAAATATTTTCAAGTTGAAATGGACTGGAAACTTTCCATTTAGCCAAAAGTTCCTATTATGAGTATAAATCACATCAAGGATCTTGCAGCTCAGAGCAGAAACCTCCATTCCTCTGAGCTCAACAGGCTCTCTCATGCATGCCCAGGCAAATGACTCCCATGGTGTCCCCAGCTGTTCAACTGAGGCAGATCCTGCTTGAGTCATAGGAGCTCTAGTTTTATTCAAGAAGCCAACCCTTAGGAGAGAGTAATGAAATGCTCTCAAGTAAATAAACAGAAAGTAAACAAACTAGAAATATTTTCATGTAAATTAAGCTTTTCAATAATATCTTTTAAAAAATGAAAAATAGCCTGGAAATTTTTATATATATATCATTATTATTATTACCTAAAACTTTAATCACTGGAATATATTTATATTTAAAGGCTCTTTTTTTTTTCACTTACATAATTGGATTAGAGCTGACTATATTGGATTGGTAACTATTCATGGTGCAAAATTTGTTGAGTAACTACCATGGCAGAACATGTAATTCTTGTCCCATTCTGCATTGAATATGTCCATTTAATGACTGGGGTTTTGCCATCCTGGTGAAACTATTGTATTACTTTCTGTCACTTAATAGCTACTTCAAATAAATCTTTTGGTATTTTTTATTAAAAATGCCAACAGAATGTTACTCATATTAAGTGGGATTGAAATTGAGAGAGGTGTAAATAGCTAGAGGTGGGCTGTAATCTAAACTTTACTGCTTAGTCTGAGAGACTGGCAGTGTAAGGATGGAGGAAGGTATGAGTCAACACAAATGAGACCTCAGTCAAAGCTGCTGTCTGTTTTTAAAATATGTACTGGATTGTATGATAAGAACTGTTCTAATCCTCTCCAGAGTGAGGCAGGTAGCACCTTCCATATAGTCTCTGTTTTTTTCCTTTTTTCAAAAAGTTTTGTTACAGACTTCAGCATCAAGTATTTCCAGACAAGGCAGAGTCACTGTCCACTGTAGATATTTAAATGCCAGCCATAACTTTGCCATGGTTAGGCCACATAAGTTCTCAGCAGAATATATGGAAGAACTAACTAGTCCTGAAGTTATGAAGGTGATCTCTAAGGTCATGTGAGAAACGTAGAAATTCCTTCTGCTAAAATGAAGGACAAAATTGAAGAGTTATAGATTTTTTTTCCTCATGGTTCACCAAAAACAGGAGGAAAGATTATTCTGTACACTCTTAGGATTATCCACCTTTTTTTTTCTTGTTCCAGTAAGTATCCAGCAATTCAAAAACGTGGAGAAAAAAATCAAACCTTTTATTTTTTCTTATCAGTTATCTTTTGCCTTTTTTCTTTTGTTCATTCTGTCTTCAGTGAGGACTTATTATTCCAAGTAAAAGGAATCCTGAAGGAGCCCCTTTTGGTGATCTAGTCTGATTGCCTATATAATGCATGCCACAGGACTCCTTTTTGCACAATTATTATTTGAAGTAGAAATAATTTTTTACTCAATTCCTAATTTAAATATTACCAAGCAGTTGAGTACAGATTAGAGCTCCTACTGAGATTTTCCAGTGGCTAATTAACCTTACTGTTAATCTCAGTCTTGGAATTACAGGTTTTTGTTTAGATCCGTGCTGTAAGCATTGATGCTCTCATCATTTTGCCAGTTCTGTTGAAGATTCTATTGTAAGTTTGTTTTGTTTTCAGTGCAGAAACTTTGTATTATCCTGAAGTTCACAAACAATTCTAAGTGTCTGGTTAGATAATCATGGTTTACTGAGTTAATGTTCTTCAGATGAGTTGTGGTAACTCAAGTAAGTGTCTTGCAAATGACTTTTTATTGTGCACATGCACAATAAAACTAGCTCTTGAATAATTTTCAGGCCTCCTGAAATATTTCAGCCATGTTTTACAGTGTTCTCTGAACTAAATTTCCATACTCTTTGAATTTTCTTCTTTTAAGTAAACAGACTGAACTCTTCAAGTGTCCTATAAAAGAGTCTTCTTAATTTTGTCACCATTTTCATGTATTGACTCAAATGCCCTGGTTTCTGGTGTCCTCCGAAGCCCTACATAATAGAACCAAGTTCAGTATTTCAGAAGTTGTATTGTTGAAAAACACAGAGATAGTGAATTATTGTCCTATTTGTCATTTCCTATTTAAAGTCCTTTGAAATGTTAATTAAGAAAGGCTTTTAGGGTTTTTTTTGGCTACTGTACAAAATTTCATGGTCAGCTGATGAATTGGGGTGATGCACCAGCCTTCTGCAAGATAATTTCATTCTATACACAAAAGCCTAGCAATGCAGATTGCTGAAGAATCATTCTTCCTATTGGGATGAGGGTTTTACTTAGTTTATAGGTAAAGTCCATACAGGCTTCTATCATTCTCTTTATTCTGAATGGTAGATAGATATTTGAGTCACTTTAAGACCACCAAAATCAAAATAGAGGTCAAACTTACGTCATGTAATGCTTTCCCTTCTTATGCTTCCAGTGCTCTTGGGTTCTCCTTTCCTGCTTCTTCACTTGTTCACACCAATATGCTATTCTTTACTGTTTGTTTTTATTCAGTAGTTTTTCAGTGATGGTATTCAGGTGACACAAAAGATAAGAATAAGAAACTAGGAATAGAACAGGTCCCTAGGGTTAAGTAAAGCTACAGTATTGTAGTAAAAAATGTGTGTAAGCCATGGGCTGAACTGAGGAAAGAAAAATTATAGTCATAATAAAATGAGATTTAATGATGAATATTGTCTTCCTTTGTTCCCAATTTATTTGCTATTGTAGTAATTTTAGATATTAGCCTTACTAGTATTGGTGTTGTAACTTAGCTTTTATGTCTTACTGGGCTTTCTAATATCCATAAATGTAGGCACAGCTGCTTAATGCTTTCAGGTAAGCACTTTGTGTCAGAAACCAAGGGCTAAAGGTAATTTGATAAAGGTTTTTATGAATGCTTTAAGAAAATTAATAACTTTGTTAGCTTTAAGCAAAACAAAACAGATTGCTCACAAAAATAACAAAATAATACTGTCCTAATATTATGGTTCCTATATAACAGCATCCAGAACATTACTATTTTAGAAATTAACAGATAAGAAACTGAGAGAAAAAACATTACCAAAATGTTTTGAAGTTAATTGAATGGTTTAATGCATCATTAGTCTATTGTTGACATTTAAAGTTATTAAGTAATTGAGTATTAAAATAGTTCTCTGAACTTCACTATATTTAACAATTTTCCATATACAGTTATTTTAATAAGAGTGAAAGCAATTAAGACTGGTTGTTGGATTAAAGGCATGTGTTGTACTCAGAGACCTTCAAGTGTTTTAAAATCACAATATAACAAGGGTGATAATATAATTTACTCGAGCATTGGAAAATTGAGGGAGCTGCTCTTGAAAAAATTGCATGAATAGGAGAGGACATTAATTAATATTTTGACTATCAAGAATCTCATATACTAAATCATGCAGTTTTAGGAAAGGTCATATATTTATTTATAATATCTGACAATAACCTTTAATATACAGATATRTTTTCATCTTTTAMAAGTTTTAGATTCCTGCTGAAACTTGAGAAATGGCAGGATGTCACAAGGGTAACTTTGGCTTATTTTCCAAGTTTGGTGATTACCAAGAACCATTTTTTACAGAGATTTTTTTTTCTGTAGGTACTCAAGGACATTATCAATATGAAACTCAGGTTATTTTTGAACTGCAGATCTAAGCTGTCTGAAGTGCCACTGAAGAGGTTAGTAGTTCATAGCTTGTCATGCTCATTT
>JACDOX010000023.1:0-152422 GCA_014549065.1 Cardinalis cardinalis
GTTTTTCTTTTTAGTTTGGTGTGATCTAAAAAATGGCAAGCCTGGAAAAATGAGTATCGTTGTTTCAAAGTTTTAAGTTTAAAATTAGATATTTTCCTCAAGAAATCCTTATCTAGGTTTGCTTATCATCTCTCTCTAAAAGGACAGAAACTGACAGTTTCAAATGCACTAAGATTTCTAAATATTACAGTTCTGGCATCCAAGGATGATGATGATGCCAAGATCATGAGGCAAAGCTCCCATTGTACTTAGCACTCTGGAAAGGCCCAGCATTGTACTGAGGTATAATGGATTCAAATAACTAAATTTTAAGTGATCTCTATTTTGTATTTTTGGAAAGATCTCAGATGTCTTCTGCTGATTCAAAAACTTATCTGATGATTGGATCCACATGAATATCTATCATGAAAACAAACAAGCAGAAATGAGAGGGAGTTCAAATACTTCGAGTCTGGCTTTGAGTAAAACCCATTGAATCTTACCTCATCCATCAGGTCATTAATGGAGCAGTTCAGGTCTTTCACTGAAACCTAATACAGTGTGCTTAGGGAATTCAAGTCCACTGATGAGAGACAGCATTCACAAAGGTGTTTGAAGTTGGCAAGCTGTGACATGTTGCCACTCGCCTCTTCCCATAAGGACAGTGCATCACCACACAGAAAATAAAATGTGGATGGTTTTCTTCTCTCTCTTGATTGTTAGTGGATTGCATGAAGTGGATGATAACATATTTACTGCAAGATGTCTGAAATACCCTTTATGGGGATTTTTCTCCCTAGCTTTGCAGTTGACTGCTTATTTATCTCAGGAGGCAACCTGTAGTGCTATCACAGCTGTTCAGAAGCCATGAAGCTTTGTAGTGAAGCACGTGGGCAGGTTAAAAATTTGTCTGTAACTGCAGCAAAGTGCTTCAGATTAAAAAAGGATGTGCTGTGCATACAACCTTTTCTGAACTGGATCTCCATTTGACATAAGTGAGTTTAGGGAGCTTCAGCTGAAGGTAGGGCAGACTAAACAGCAGCAAGTTACTGTGCTGGAAGGATGCAATTACTGCAGATGAAAGGCACAAATGCTTCATCCTCAATAGATGGGAAATACTGGATTCATTTACACTGCATGATTTAATTAAATGTTCCTGGGAATTGTCCTGGGTAGGACAGTTCTCCAGGTCTGTCCTTCAAACAGCTGTTCAACATACCTGCTTATCCTGCTTTACAAGACAACATTCCTAAGCTTTCTTAGAAGGGCAAATAAAAATTTATTTAATTCTATAGAAGGTCCTTCCAAATTCCACATGAAACTCACTCAGTGCCTCCTTTAATGGGCCAAGCACTGGGACCTGCATCTTTCTGTTTCTTTTAACTTTCCAGTTTTTGGTTTTTTTTTTTCACAAAGACACCTCATGGGAAAGTGTTTCTCAAACTGGGTAGAAGAGATCCAAGGGGGAGTAGTGGGAGTGCTCTTTGGTACAGTGTGTACTTACCACTGGGATACTTAGTGACACTGGGTTACTGCCCCTCAGCAACATTTTTTTTTTGTTGTTACACAAGCAACACTGCTGAACTATTGATGTCATGTTGTTTGACAACAAGTTGAGAACACAAATATCTGCATTTTTGGAGGAGCTGATGTTGAATTGCTGCAAGCATATTAAAATACAGACAGACAAAACAAACAAGTTAATACAATTTTGTTTCCCATAATGATTCTGGTTACCTGCTTGCTTGTCACACTACTGTCAGGTCTAATAATGTAGGTGTCAACTTCTACTCTGAATTATCTTCAGAGTTTGTCTTGTGGATCTTTTTGGCAGTGAAATCTTCAATCACAGCCTGTCCAAGATACAATAGAGCATCAGCCTGCTTTTTCAGTTATGACAGATATATTCCGGTGCTGCTCCTATTCATTCAGAATCTTGTAAGGATTTGTGTAGGTTTTTGCCTAAAACAACATACTGGTTACTCTCATTTATCCCTGTTTGCATAAATTCATGCTGTTGATTTTCAGTTTCAGGTTCCTACGCAGCCCATCCCCACACCGCCTACAATGGCTCCTTCCTAACAAGATGTCAACACCTTTCTCTGATCGCTGACTCCTACAAGCAGGAGAACTCCTTTCTCATGTCTTAATCCAAGTACAGAAGGGTTTTTCCTATGTTGTCCATATGCCTAATAGCTCCCTGAAGGGACCTGTCCATCTGTCCATTGGGCTTCATTCTCAAAGCTCTCCTTTACTATCACACCTACAAATAAACTGTCTGGTTTTACTCCTATCTATCTCCTACAATACCTGTCTGGTTTTACTCCTATCAATAGCTTGCTATATAGGATCCTGCTCCCTCACAGCAGCTTCCAGTTCTTGTGACAATACAGAAAAAACAATAAGGACCAAAACAGCAAAACGTATTTCATAGCAATGGCATACTGTTCTTCTGAGAGGTCCAAAACCAGCTGATAGCACAAAACCAGCTTCAGTTGAATCATGACAGAGTAGGGAACAAAAAACTAAGGGACTTTGAAACTATTATATAAGTTCCCTCTATACTTCTCACTTGTGAAATTGTTAAATCCCTACCAAAAAAAAGGTATAAAGGATGAGCAGCAGGCTTTCTAATTTTACCAGCTGTAGTAAGCAAAACTCCCACAGTTTATGGGCAATAACTCTTCAGTGAATGGCAGAGATCACTGTAAACCTACCTTCAAAGTATTTAACCAATGCCTTTTCCTAAAGCAGCATGGTATTTAAGCTATGTAATATCACCTTCCCTCTCAAAGATGGATGACACATTTATTAAGATACATTACTTCTGATCTGATCTTCCATCAATTTATCTCACTTTTACTACCTATAAGCGCCATTTGAAAGAGACTATTTTTAAAGAGTGAGAGTTTCAAATTAATATTGTCTAAAAATTCATCCCAATGCCCAGGAGAACCTGAAGCCTTTATTATACCTGTATAAATCCTAACTATAACATAAGATTAACAAATTATTGCATGGCAATATATTTGGTGAAATGACTGTACTTTTCTTCACTAATGAAGGGTGAAGTGGCCAGCTAAAAAGAGAACTAAGCAGCTAATGGAAAAGCACTTTATTTAGGAATGTGAGGAAGTATAATATGCCACGCATATCCTAAATTAAATCTTGTGGCATAGCAGAGCTATGACTGCAAAGTCATCATGTGTATAAGGGTGGGAGTCGGCAAATAACTGTGTTGGAAGCTCAAAGTTTTCTCTTTAATCTTGTAATGTGTTCACTGGTATTTTATTTACATAAGCAATTACTTCTGGCTATATATAGTTAGCTACTGTAATAGTTATTTTACGGAAATAGCAACCAAGTTTTATGTGTCAACATTCTCCATTCAGTGGAATTTTTGGAACTTCTTGTCAGAGAATGAATGACCTGCAATGCTGCAGGATAACTGAGACAAAAACAAGCAACAATTTTCTAGGCCTTCTAGTACTATTAAAGCTGAGGTTGCCATGTCACAGTTTGTTGAACCTAACAGCATTGGTTTAAATTTAGCAAAATTGACACATTAAATATGTTTATGTTGCTTCCAAAATGTTGGCTCCGTTACAAAACACTGAGCACTCTTTGAACTGAGAAGATATTGAGACTAAGTCTGGAAGACTGATGGCAGTTGTTTAAAAGAATGGTCCCTAGGATTGTGAATAGAGCCATTTTCCAAGTATTTTTAACAAAACTGCAGGCTGTCATGCTAGTGAAAATACCAAAAGCAAGCTCTAACTTCTCCTGGAGAAGGCAGAAGGGCTGGATCTAAAAACACATATCTCCCTGCAGGCAGGAGCTGCATCTTTTTCTCATTTAGGATCAGACTAATCCATCTCCGGCTGCAGCTCTGCTGAAGACAGTGGAATTTCAGGCAGGTGATAAAGTCCTTAAGTGACTCTTATTTTCATCTTTAAGTGTGTGGATTTGACCACACACTTAAAAGCCCTCTTTTGGATTTTAAAGCATCAGCTGGCTTTCAAGGAGGGGAAAAGAGAGGAAATGGTGACTGAGAATGAAAGAAGTTGTCCAAATGATGATCTGTAGTAGGATATCTAGTACTATGACTACATTTTGACTACATATAAATTTTCTTGATTCAAAATTACTCACAGGTTGCTTGGTTAGAAATGTTTATGTATGCCTGTATAAACTGTCACACCAGTAACAGACCTGCAGTGAAGAGGTCAGACATCAGACACTGTTAGTGTCCCTGCACTGACTGAAACTCATCAAAATTTTTCTGGCAGAAATTTCTCTGTAAAATGTGTCATGCTTATCCATCTCCTTTATGTGCAAGTGCCTGGGCATATCATAGTCATTGTTTATCCTCACACATCATTTCAGGAAGTGCTATTAGTAGCCCATTTTAACAACGAGGAGCCGAGGCACAAAAAAGAGTCACTTGTCGAAGGTCGCACAGGACATCTGTAGCAGAGGAGGAAATTGAGTCTGAGGTTCAGATTTATGTTCCCTAGAATTAAGCCCTTTTCATAGTTTGCTGAAAGCATATGATCTATTTGTAAGCACTTAAGTTGCTATTTGAACAGATAGGAATAATGGACACATTTTGAGGCTCCTCCACTTGCCAACATCTCATTCAAAAGTGATGGATTCAGTCCTTCTGTAACAAGACGTGGGCTTGTGACTACTGAAGGTCTTGACCAGTGTGCTTCTGCAGAGTCAGCAGAGAAACTGGAGACTCTGATTTGCCTTTGAGGTATCCTAGTTTCACACAAAGAAAACTGATAGGCATATATATATATGTGGGGTAAAATAAAGTCAATAAATCCTTTTATATGGATAATAGTACTGGAATAATGGGTTTTGATAGTTCAGTGGTCTAACTTTGAGTGAAGGATTTTACTTCTGATTCTCCCAAATGTGACTTTTCCCAGAAAACTCTTGCAGCCCAAAAGGAATTTACGATCATCCTGAGCATGCTTATTTGCAGAAATCAGAACTAATCTCTACAGAAGTAGAATTCCATCTGGCAGTCCCTACACCATGTTTGCTTTTGATTCTGAAGAGACCTCCTCTTTAAAATAAATGCATGCAGTAAGCCAGGAACAATAGCCTAGACTTCAGTCCAAACATCCTTTGCACCCATTAGCTTCCTTCCAAGACTTAATTATTTTTTCATTTTCTTATGTATAATGTACTGGACACATGAGCATGGAACAGAACTTCAGGAGTAATTCTGTGAAAGGGTTGCTGGATCATTTGGAAGAAGGACTACACTATCTTCCTTCCTGCAGCTGTATATTTAACTATTCATGTAGGAATACCAATTGAAGGCGCTGGTAGAGTTCTCTATATTTGCACAAGGCCTGTAATTTGTCTGTGCCTTTGTCCTTCACAACAGGGAAACAACAATGCTGTGAGGATAAATACCAGAACTTTCTGAAGCCATTCAGAAACTCTTTAAACACTCTAACAATATCATTCTTTCTTCTGGGCTTGGTGGAAAAAAGAAATTGAGGAGCTGTTGAAGCAAAGGTGTTTGTTTAGTTTGTTTGGTGTTTTTTCTTCCTTTTTGGTGGATATTTATACCTGTATGGTTTGCAAAAAGTCTTTGCTAAGTAATTGGGAAATTGCTGCTTTTTCTTCTGCAAGGCCGTGCAGACAGGTGCAGACAGACAGACACAAGCAAACTCTGCTCACACTCTGAGCTGCCCAGACTTTGCAAGCTTCTGTCTGGAAGATGTAGAGTCATGCTAATGTGGCACCATGCCCAAAATAACATACCCTGCCTCTCAGCAGTGCTCATTAGCTTAGGTTCATGCAGTTATCTTGCTTCTGGACTGGGGCCTTCCGGTGTCTGACAAGCTAAGTGCACTGGCAGGGTTCTCCTGCCTCTCTAGCCTCCTCTATGTATATATACCTTTATGTCATTACACCCTGTCACTTTTTGTTGAGAAATGGACTGCTAAAAATCACTGACTCTCTTCTCCCAGTCGCACTCCTAAGGAAACTTTTGTCAGCCTGCCAAGATGATAAAAACACGTGAGGATCTCGTGGTTCAGCTCACACCACCACCACCAAAGCAGCAGTAATGGCTGCAGAAGCAGCTAACTCACAAGCTGCCAAAGCACTGAGGTAGGAAACAGAAGTATGGATTACATTCTGTATGAAACCTGAGTACAGACCATATGACCCTCAGCATGTCACTGCAACATGGCCAAGAACCAGACTGCACTCTCACAGCATAAGTAATCCAGCATCTGCCCCCAATGGCAAGTTTTTGGGAACACTGTGAAGGACTGGATTTTCTCCAGTTCTCGAGGAAGAGAGAGTGAGACCCAGCAGATTGCCCTACTGTTCATCTCCCTTCCTGACATTTCAGGCAATGTCAATTTTCCAAATCCCAGAAAAAGAGGATAAGATGCAGCTATGCTGAATTTCTTCCACCAACCACTGTTAGGACCCATAATCCATCATCTTACATTAAAATGACAAGTTTGACTGATTTTATGTTGAACTGTGGCAAATGTGGAAAAGATACAGGTTTCCTCACTGGTAATATAGGATAGAGGACAACTCAATCTTTTACCTGTCTATCAGATGTAGAAAATTGCACTCAGTAACATGAGAATGCTGCTGAGAATGCAATGTGAAGGACTCAGTGGGGAAAGAGACATCAGATTTTTATTCTGCCTCCTTGTGGTTATTTTGCTACACTGGTCTCACAGTTTTCTGTGGGATGTCTCCATCAATCAGTAAATATTTGCACAAAGGGCAGTATAAAGATTACACAGGGAGCACTAAATATGGCTTTTTGCTTAGTTTTGCAGCCTAAATAATACTCTTTAAACACAGCTTAAAAAAAAATCAGGCACATATATTTGTACAATAACATTTACATTAATACATATGGATGTGAGGTTTTACCATGGCTATACCTCCAATGTCTTTTGCAAGCAAGTTGATACTTATTTTGTGCAGCTTGCATAGTGCTAGGAAGCTGAAAAGCTTGAAGCTGCAGCTCTGTTAGCAGAGCCTGTTAGTTTTGAGGTTAAGTGCTTCACTGGCTATGACTGCACAGCTTTTGCCCAGCACAGAGCACACATGGATCTTTTTCTTGTAGACGAACCCATACACACACCTCTTGCTGAAGCTTTTAAAGCCAAGCTTGAGAAAACATTTCATGGAGGGCAATACTGGAATAGGCTGACACTTAAGTACTTCTGAAACAAGAGAGGTAATCTGTGTTTAAACTTAGTCCTATGCTTTAATCTGCTTTTTTAGTAGTTTGCTATCCTGAACAGAGATAAACATAAGCACAGGCTTTCCTGAGTGGAACTCTGAAAACATTTACACGTAGCAGTTGTCTAGCCCTTATCAAAGAACAATAACACAAAGAACAAGCCTTACCTCTAGGAAATGAGAAGCCACTTTACTTTGCAACTATATTGCATTGCATTAGAAAGTAAATCCTATGCATATGAGAGAGGAAAAGCAGTTGTATGATTCAACTAATTTTACTGAAAATTATCCAGATTAGGGAGTTTCAAATGTTCTATACTTGGATTTACATCTAGTTGGTTCTTTTGTGCTGAACTCAGAAATAATTGGGTAAATGTCTTTTTAAAGGCTTAGAGAAACGTCAGTCTTAATCTTTTGCAGCAGGGGTCACTATAAACAAATCTACAAAAACCTGCCAGCATAGAATACATATGCCAGAACAGACAGAAAAATTACTGATTATAGATAACTAATGGTGTCACTGTAGACGAGCATGAGAAAGAAACCCAAACATTTATATATAGGTAATTTCTTTTAAATCAGTTGTACAGGCTTAGCCTATCCTTACAAGAACAGTGACCTAATTTCAAACTATTAATAGAAGAGAAGTAAAGTTGCCTGCATGATATGTACTTAGACATAGGAATTTTAATGCAGTGCATCAAAGGAGTCAGATGACACAGGCAGTATTTTTATATTCTGCACAAAGTTGCACTCTAAGTATTAAAAAACTTAATCAGACCAAGTCTTTAAATATTACTTTTAAGGTATTTATAGTAGCAATCTCTTGTCCTTAGTTACATAGTGCACTGAGTTCCTATACTTATTTAAAAGTTGTTTTGGCATAAGAGTAGAATCTGATCTGAAGTAAAAAGAATCAGAACCTTTTCTATTATAAATGACAATGTTTCATCTGAAAACCTGATGATCTAACATCATGAAATCACGCTCCCTAGGGAGCGTGATTTCATGCTCCCTAGTATTACACTAAACTACCCTTTGCTCAGCTCTTAGTAGTACAAAACTCCAGGCGAATCAGCTCTGAGCCTGCAAACACTTGCACACTTGATTACCTTTAAATATGTGAACAGTCCTATTGAAGGTTGTGAGTCAGATCCTCAACTCGTGTAAATCACGGGCCCTATTTAAATCAACAGAGCTGTGACAGTTTATATCAGCTGAAGATTTGGCACCAGAGGTACAACCCGATGCATAAAGACAAGTACGTGCATAAGTCTCTCTCCAGGCCCCTGAAAGCTAAAGAGGTCAGGTAAACTCCATACAAAGAGAGCAGTCACACTGCATTGAACATTATTGTGTTTAAAACCATTCCAGACTGTTAAACACACATTTATTATAAAGTCAAGATGAAAAATTATGAATTATTTAAGTTTATAGCACCTTAGTTACATTTAAGATGTTGCTGTTCCAAGGCTGGAGGACAGCTGGCTCGTAGTTATGACCACAAGTTACAAATATTTATGATACAAAGCAGAAGACCTTTTAGGGTAATGGAAGCTCGAAAGGCGGCTTTAATGTAGCAGCGTGCTTGCTCCATGCTCCTGGCGATGGCTCCAGAAGCGAGCACCCATTAAATTTGTTACACGAGATACGGACTTCACAGGATCCTTGCTGAACGTTAACTTAGAAGATATGGATGATAAAGGAATAGGTAGAGACTGCAGAGAAACAAAACTTTAGATGGAATTTTAAGGCAGGCACCTAACCCTTGTGTATTTTTTCCAGCACTAGTGTGCAAATGCTTTTAAGCAAAAACAATGCAAATTTTAATGGGCGTGGGTAAAGAACACGAGTATCCTATGGATATTGGGATCTATCTACATGTTCCTATCTACTCCGGGGGCTGAAAGAGCGTTTATTTATTTCTGCGTCTTCTGCAGTCACCTTTGACGCAGTATCTCAGCTTCAGACAACGATGCCTTCTGCTTCCCAAGTTCCCCGTGAAAAACCCTGCTCCTTGCCTAACACCTTTAGAATTCCCATTCGCCCAGAACCGAACCGGCTCATTCCTGCATCGCCGCCCTTTGTCCTTGGTTTAAGTGAAAGGCGGCTGATGCTCTCGCCATGGGGGACCTTGCGGTCGCTGGCCCTCGACCCCTCACCCCTCACAGCTCTCGGGGCTGCTCCCGGGGCGGCGGGGACAGCGAGAGGGGCGGTGTGAGGGGCGGTGTGAGGTGAGGGGCGGTGTGAGGGGCGGTGAGAGGGGCAGCGGGGGCAGTGCCTGGGGCGGTGCGAGGGGCAGCGGGGGCGGTGCCTGGGGCGGGGGGGGCGGTGCCAGGGGCGGTACGGAAGGCGGTACGAGGGGCGGTGCTGGAGTTGGTGGGAAGGGCGAGGGGCGGTACGGGCTCCGCTCCGTCCCGGCCGCGCTTCCTGCGGCGCGGCGTGGCCGCCGCTTCCTGCTCCGCCCCGCGGCGCGTCGGGCGGGCGAGTCCGCCATTGCCGCGCCGGCGGCCCTTTCAAACGCGGCATCCGGCGGCAGCAGGGGGTAACGACGGGGGAGCCGCCCGCCCCTCGCTGGGACCGGGCTGCGGGTGAAGCAGGGCGGGCAGCGGCGCCGTGCTGGCCCCGGCGCCCTCCGTGCCACGCCGCAGAGCCCGGCAAGCGAGGGGTTCGCACTTGTCTCCGTTGTTCAGGGCGAAACCAGCCTGTTCTTCTCCCTTCATTCCCAGCCCCTCTGTCCGGAGAGAGAACTGCCCGACCCCTGCGAGGGGGTGAGCAGGACCGTGGATGCGAGCGGGCACCCTGGCTAGGCTGGGACGGGACAGCTGGAAGGGACAGGAAGGCGATTGAGAGGTGGCACATTCACGTGGCTGTCCCACGGAGCTGATGCCCTTCCCAGGCGGCGAGGGTGGCAAGTGGCTCTGTTAGCCCTTGCTCTTGAACGCTGTCCGCATATCTGCAGAAATCGGTGTCGCCAGGGAGAGAACAGGGCTTCCGAGTACGTAAAATGTATTTTCATCTCGGTCGCGTTTCTGGGCCAAGAAGCAGTCATTTGGGGTGGTAGTGAGTCACCAAGGAACAAACAATGCTTTGCTCTCAACTCCCCTTCTACCTACAAGCCTCCAAAATGAGTGTTCTGGTGTGATAAACTCTGCTGGGGCTGTAGCCGTGCAGATGAGCTGTGTGTTTTCCATATCCTTTTGGGAGTGAAGACATCCCATTTAATGAACCAGGATGGATGTGTTTCTGTGGGGCTGGTTTGGTGGACTGGAGAAGAGGAATGACTGCACGTGATGTAGCCACCTGTTGCTGCATCAGAAGCAGTATCCCTGATTTTGGATAATGCCTTTATAGGTGGTTTGAGAGCAGTGGATTGAGGAAAATGCATGAAAAGTGTTTGTGTCCTYCCTTTCTTGGGCAGACCTCTTCTGATTCATTTACAGGGTGCTGCATAACATGGGTTGTTCCTTTTCCTCAGTGGTACCATTAATTATAGGAACAGGCATGAGATAGGGTGCACCTTCTAGGGGCACAATCTTTGTGTTTTGCCTTTTTGATGGTACTTCTGTAAGTAAAGGCAGTAGGTGGTGTTCTTACTAGTTCTTACACCTTTTCCTCTCTGATTAGCTTTGAGGAGCGTTTTGGTGTATGTGTGTACCCTGTGTGTCTCTCTGTTTCTTTGTGGTTGTAATTTTCCAGTTAGTGCTGGAGGATTCCAAATTGTGTCTGTAACTCCTTCTTCAGGCAGGCCTGACCGGCTTTGTACAGGAAAAGTCCTTGGATATCTGCACTAGCTTCTCTGAGCAAAAGTGTCTGGGAGTTCTCCAAGGTTTTAACCTCAACAGGATTACAATAAATTGGATTTATATTTGGAAGTACAACTCAGCTGACTTATGTCTGCAGGGTAAAAACCTGGAGAGACAGAAAGATTTCCATACAAGTCCCTTCCATTGGTCTGCATAGCATCTTCTCCCATTGTTGCTGACTGTATGCTCACATTTTGATATTTCTATTCCTTAGAATGTTATTGCAGTGAAGGTATCTTGAAATGACAAGCAAAACCAACCTGTTGAGACTCTCCTTATACTTATTGAAGTGGCCATTCTGCTTAGAATGGTCCAAAATTCCCTTGTCATATGGGATTTGTATAGTGCTCTATTTGTCCTGCTCCAGGTGCTTCATGTTATAAATGCTGATTTGGCTAGTATTGTTAGACTTAAGAAGAAGCTAAACTGCAAAATTCTAATATTCTTGCTGGTTTATTTGTGAAAGAAAAGCAAAGACTGTAGAGCAAAGTTTGAGGATCTTCCTGCATAGAGTGATCCCTGTTTTGTAAGGAATGTGTTGCTTTGGATTAACTGGAAAAGGGATTCAGAAGTTTCTRTGTGCTTTTCAGCTGGACAGGGCAAGTTGCAGTTACTGAAATGAAATTAATTTCCTAATGTATTTATTATGGTGGTGGTGTTTTGGGTTGTTTGYTTGTTAGTTGGGTTTTTGTTGTTGTGTTTTGGTTTTTTTTAATCCTGTAAAAAAAGGTAGGAAAATCAGGTAGGAAAATCTATTAGGGCYATTTTCAAATCTGAAAAATGGTTGCTCTCTTGATAGAGTTTTAAAAGAGGTGTGTGCTAGTGCAGGGATTTTTTGGGGGAGTTGGGCAAATGGTGGTGGGGAGTAAGAATTTTTTTAACTAATTACTTTTTAACTGTTATTAAACTTCTCTTTCTGCAAGTGGTTGCTTATGCCACCTGGATTCACATAAGAAGAAAATGGTTTTTAATGGGTTGTGCCTTTGCATGAATAGGGAGATTGAAAAGAATAACAGTCTCTAAATGAGGTTTGGATTGCTTCTTAACATAGTARGGTCTCTAAAACCTCAATCTCCTTATATTCTGTGTGCAGCCTAGACCTATTTGGGGAGAGARAGACCAGAGTAATGATTATTTCCTTGCTGTGTGTTTTGTGCATACCCATATTAATATTCTGTACAGTAAAGGAKGAGAGCTACTTGGGCAGTCTTTATTCTTTGTGTAGCCTGACCCCAAACTACAGTAGGCTTATTTCAATGAGTAGCTGACAAGTAGGGAGAAGTGTTGCAGCCATCCACATTGTGATGTGGAGCTCTGCATTGGATGCAAAGGATAGAAATGGTGGGAAGAAAATAACGGGCMACAAAACTGATGCCAAACTATTTGGAGAGTGAACCTAGCAGATATATTTATCTACAATAGCAATGATTTAAATAGTTTCAGCTCTTCTTCACTGGATAGGTTAATAGCTCTGTGAATTTCTTTAATTTTTACCTGGAAAGTACTTGCAAAGRACATGCTATAACTGCTGAGTTTTATGGAGAAGCCAGGCTTCAGTGATAGAAGAGTGTGTTTCAAGCAATGATGTTTCATGCTGTCATTTGGTACATGGACAAGSAGGTGAGTTTTGATTCCCTTGAACAGAGGATCAAGGGTCTAGTGTGAAGGTTCAGCATTAAGGTTTCAGCCTATGCTAGAGAAGCAAAAGATCTACAAATCTGTACACAGATTTGAAATGAMGCAGCAGTCAGGAGCGTAAGTATGTGTGCAAGGCTGAAGTTTCCAGGGCCTAGCTCATGTTGCTTGCTCATGGAAGGAAAARATTGTTGGTGAGATAAGAACTGTTGTTCTTAAAGAGCAGCATTGTCAGAAATTAAAAGGTCACTGACAGTGTACATAAAATAAGAAARGGTGTGTTAACTGATGATTACTGGCTGGAAGTTTACTAGCCTCAAGTGTGAGAAGAGCTGCTAGAGCACAGCATGTTGGAGTTGAATATGACTATTGGCAAGCTGGGGAAATCCTAACCAGAGTGGCTGGATAACTTGTGCACAATTCTGGATGCTGTATGTTTACTTCCTTTAGCTGATAAGGAAGCACTAGGTACTGTGAACATCTATGACGCATCTGTGACAAGGTACAGCAAAACTGAATACAGACATAGGAAGGGAAAATGACCTGACTGGTGTAAATAGGTTACTCTTAATTTTTCAGTTTGGTAATTGGCTCTTCCACAGCTATGGGATTCTTCTGGATTTGGAAGGGACTGTCATTTCTTTCCTYGGGGTAGAAGCCAGCTCTCACTGGAATATGGAATACTGGAATATGGTTAACTGGAGCTGACAGAGAAGGTAGTGTTAAAGGCAGTTCTCTCACTGAGACCAGTCTATCTGGAAAATATAATAGGAGATAAGTGGCCAACTTCACACTGGCTTGATCCCAGCATGCTGTGGGAGGGTGCATAAAGCTGCTCCCAGTTCCCTCAACACTGGAGGTAGGGGGTTTGGGGGACTGTATCCCCACAGAAGTGGAGCATGGAGCTGGCAGTAGCTTACTGTCAGTGCAGCAGTCAGTGTTTGTTGTAGATGCCCCACGTGGACTTAACAGTGTTTSCCTTTGTCTGTTTCTTGAGTCTTCCTGCTTTGCTTCAGGGACTGTCTCCAGGCGGGTTTCTGTATTTGTTATCTCTCATCATCAGTGGCATTTAGGCTTGTTTCTTTTTCATCCTCTTCCCTGCCTCCCCCTCTGCAGTGAATCACTGAAGGGCTGTTTTTCTTAGTCATTAAATGTAGGTGTTTGCACACCCCAGCACAGGCTGGGAGGAAAATTTAGCAGACAGCTGTCTGGCAATTTGAAATTAAACAAGAAGTACTTTTATGGGTTCCAATTAATTTTAATTTTTTTGTAAACAAAAAGTCTATATGTAGTCTATAAGATTCTTTTCTACAAATAGGAAGCACAGTTAGTTTGTTGTATTCATTATGAAAAGGGGAGGTGGTTATAATTTAGCCCCACCTTGCAATGGAAATATGATTATTTTGGGTTTTTTTTCCCTTGTGATACCCCATGGTTGATATTTATCTTATATATGCTTTTTTTATATTGGACCATAGTTTGGCTGTTCATGGAGAATTACTAAGGAGCTCATCTCCTATTCTTCTGCAGATAAGGAGATTTTGATAGGTCACTGGATATCAGGAAGTGCAATTAACGTTAAAAATGAGCCTTACTCTTGCCATAATCTTACTTTATGTAACCACACAAATGTTGAGATATTTTGGGACCCTCAGTCACTTGAGGTGAGAGGGGAAATACTCGTAGAAAAAAGGACCTTCCAGATGAGGTTTTCCTTCTACTCGGGCTTCTGGGTAGGCTCCAGAACTTTCATGCTCCATGCTGAGTGCTCCAAACYGACAGAGATGTTTAGGGTGGTGTTGCTCAATAGGGGCAATGCTGACCTCAAGTAAGAGACCATGTATATTGGTCTTTTCCTTCTTACTTGCAGTGATATAATGGCTAGTGTTTTAAGCTGGTTAGAATGTTTAAAAACCCATCATTTTCCTAGAATACCCAGCTAGTTGTATTAGCTGAAAAGAAACATGAAGTGTCCCAGCACCTACAAAAGAGTGGATCGGGGATCCATCTGGCTTGGATGTTACCTAACTTTGGAAATATTGGTGTTTCAATTTTTTCTGTATCTCCCATTCACACACTGAAGTATGATATAAAAATGGAAACATTCTTTTCATGCCTCTGAAGTAATGAGAGTAAGTAATTAATTCAGAACTGTGATTATGACTATTCAGGTATTAAGAGCAAAGGAACACGGAGAAGCAGAGTGGCTGGATGAATTTGGGGGTGTCTCGGAACTGACAGTGAAAAGACATCTGGGAAGCTGATAAGGTGAGTAATATTTGTCATATTCTTTGGAGATTTATGTTTTTCTGTGGTAGATGTGTGTTCCAGCCAGTTACATTATGGAACAGCACAGAAGTGCTGACCTGTTACTGTCCTAGACTGTAGCTCAAGARGGTGCTTTGCAAGTCAGCCAATGGTGCTTTTTGATGTGGCCCTCAATACTGCTTTGACTGCAGTGCTGAAAATTGTCATCTARGTTTTTGTGATGCTTTACAAGGAAAATTTCTGAAAGCCATTAATAACAAGTGTGTTCTAGTGCTTGAACAGAGGCCAGAATAAAGTTGGATTAAAGGGCATTTTGCCCTTGAGTTAAATGGCGCTTTGGAAAATGCTTATCTGGTATGTATTGTGCAAACATGGGACTTTAAGTTTCCCATTGCAGTGGTAAGGCTGGATCAAAGGTCAAGTTATAAAAATATGAATTACTATGAAATTGTGCCAGATATAGGCAAAATATGCTTCTGAATTTTGTAGTAATTGAAATAAATTAAAAGACTTTTTTGCTTTTTAAGTTTTTTAAATTTTGATTTTCTGGCAGATAAAATTTTGAGGATACTTAACATTTTTAAACTAAGAGTGCTAAATATGATTATTGAAATTCATGGGCCCAATCAGTTCTGTAACTGTKTAACTGAAGTACAGCTATTGTAGGTATGAATCTTGGGTTGGGGAAAGCGTGTGCCTCCCCTTTTTACTTTTAGTATTGTTTTACGCRCTTTCTATATTCCAAGGTGCAGCTCATTCAAAATGATAGCTCTCATTGTGCATACAAGCAACAGATAGTCTTTAAATGTAAAAATCTAGCTGAAAATGATCAATTGCCTTGTTCTGTCCCATCAAAACCACACGTGAGYTCACTTTTCTAGATTTTGAGTTGCTATGCTTTTTAAATGGATGGAGGAAAGACTGGCATACTGTATGTGGYGCCCAATAAAACGAGAGAACCAGTAACCCTTTTGCTAGAACAGCTTTACATACAAGACAAATAATTACCTCCATGTGAAGAGAGAAATAGTTTGAGAGGTTATGCTGCTGGTTTGTTTGCTTAGTTGAAAAGATTGTTGAAYGTGTGCTGCTGTGGCCTAAATTCGTGGTTACTGAGAAAACCAAACTTGCTCTAGAGGAAACTTTTGTGATTGCTGAAGACATTATTAGGGCACATTTGAAAGTGAGCTGAAGAGAATATGGCTTCAACCAAGTTATCTTTCTCTCTTCTTTCCTTTTTTTCAGATGTCATCTCTACCAAGGAGGGTGAAATGTGTAGCCAAAGCCCCTACATCAGAAGAACTACCTTCATTTCTTAATTCGTAAGATAGTTTTTTCCTTAGGATTTTTTTAAAGGTTTATGCTAAGCATGAGCAATTGCATAAGAACAATAATCAGTTTCTGAGAAGTTGATTAAAAAGTTTTCATGCACASTTATAAAATGCAGATTACTTAGGCTTCTATATGCTCATAATGAAGATAGGATGAAAGTGTATTGCCAGTTGTCCAAAGAGTCATGTGTACGATATGTGTATACATCATAAAAGTTGGTAGATTGTTTAAGCCATTAGCTCTGCAGCAGTGTGGAGTCTCTCTACCTTTCTGTTAATTTTTCCTGTTCACTTTCTTTCATGCCAAAAACCACACAAGACTAGCTCACTTATGTATTTTTTTTATTCTTCTCATAAGCAATATTGTTGATTCATTTGTTTTTCAGGAGCTCTGAATCAGAGGAGGAAGAGGAGGAATGGGAACCAAAAAGCAAAATTGCCAGGAGACCTCGTTTGCCAACGAAAACTGAGGCAAAAACTAAAAAAGCTGCTGCTTCACGATCAACTGTGGCCAGGAAAATGGTCAAGAAGGTAGCAATAAAAGAGGAAATGGTGAGTATCTATAAGCAAGAGACATTTAATTRCTGCTCTTGGGAAGTAGCATGAGCAGATTTTCTGACTCTGGTTGAGTTGGTTGCCTGAGTCTCATCAGCTGATAAAATTCCACTGTTCCTGTGAATGTTCAGTATGTTGGATAAGCATGGCTTTGTTTTGCATTGAAGTGTAGATCCATAGATCCATAATCTAAGGGTCCTCCTTGAAAATTTTGGCCAATTATAATAGGATGTCGTTTTCCGTGGATCTCTTTCAACAATGTAAATTAAAAAATGCCTCTGTTCTCTCTGGTTTTGGGATTGCGCCTTTGTTGTCTTCTACTTTTCACTGTTTGGGTACCACAAAAAGAAGGTAGCCTGTTCTTACATTTCCTTGCATGGCTGTTCAACCCAGTAAGGATTGCAGTTTTATTATCATTCATATAGAACAGAGTTATATTGAAAATTAGATATTTCTGTATCGCATCATGACAGAAGCCAGTCCTTTTGACTTCTGAGGATGACCTCTGCAGAAAGTAAGTAAAGAAGGTGTGGCTTGTCCAAAGTTAAGCTGAATCTTGGCAGACCAGATCTCAGTTCCAGTTCCCATGCTGGGAACCTAWCACCTCAGAAGTGCTTCCCTGCCCTGCTGTTTCCTCTTTTGTTGACGTGAAGGAGGCAAAGATTGTAGGTCAGTGTCTTCTGAAGGAAGGTTCTATTAAATTCTTTGTAAGGTAGTTTTATTTGAACTTAATCAGAGATCTGGTGTGTTTATATTGTTTCCTCCATTCAAGATACATTTCAGGTTACCTGATTTCTGGCTTGGTGTTTTGCTGCCAGAGACATTACTTGGAAAAATGTAATGATATCTGGTAGCAAGTATTTTTAGAGTTTAAATGAAATGTTGAACCATTRTAACAGTCAGTGCTTAATATGGTATTAATTTCTTTCTGGCAGGATGTATCCTTGCCTATTGCACCTGTAGAAGATAATAAAATGCAACTTCTAAAACCTAAGGAAGAAAATGCAGGCACTAAACCAAAAAGTTTAAATCAAACGCCTGAAGTGCCTAAGAAAATGGAAATAAATTCATTCCAAGGGAGAAATCAAGACAGTTTAGTGAGTGATGAAAAACCCTCAACAAGTGTTCCTGTAGTGAAACAAGAGAAATGCGAGGAAGAGTTTGCATTTGATGAACCACCCTCTAAAAAGATTAAGTTGAATGCATGTCCTGAAGGAAAGCCAGTTAAAAATCTGGGAGGCAAGAAAATAAAAGAAGAATTTGAAATGAACTGGGATATTGTACAGGTATGAGACTTTTTCTTTTTCTGAGGTACCAATGAAATTATTTCCCGCATAATTAGCGCTYACAGTCTTAACATACAATTTCAGTCCTCTGAAGTTGTCGTTTAACCTCTGCTTAGGTTGTCATAAAATGTGTATAAATATAGGTGTTGGTTGGTAATTGTTAAAATGTCAAACTTTTACATCATTCTAACATCTGTGACTTTGGGTGTCCTTAGAACAAAGCTTGGCTGTAACAGTTTGTGTGGTCCTCCTGTATGAGGACATGGGGTTTTTGGTGGATATGCACAACTGAAACTCCCAGAGGAAGGCATGCTGACAGATTTGGGATGTTTGTGTGCARTTTTACAACTTAGTATTTAGTCAGTGTGGATCATTTAGTTGCAGAGACCCATTTGAGAGTGTTTATCAATTTATGGTTCTATCAAGGAAGGAGATTTGCATTCCTCACACAGCAGTCACAACAAGGGAGATATCATCTTTGTTTTTGTAGGGTTTTATCTTTGAAGCCATTCGGGTGGAGGCAGTTTTAGCATAGCTCTTGTGCTGGAAGCCTGGGTGTGATAATGGAAGATTTTAATATGAATAGAATGGGAAYAGATAGGACATCTTGTATTCATCATCCTTAGTACAGTCGGCTTAAGAAAGCTGTAAAATTTTGTGGGTTTTCTCACGTATTCTTGGAAATACATATGGAGAATTTGATCCTTATGTGTGCTGTAAAAGGAGTGAATATGATTGTGCAGGTGTTACATTTTTAGGCTTCAGAAGGAAACTTTTGAAAGGCTTTTGTATCAGCCCTCTGCAGTATCTACTGTAGTGAAGTGCAAACAGATCTTGATGGTTACAATGTTACTGAGATAAGCTGCTTGCATAGGGTGTCAGTGATTTCATATTGATACCCTATAACTTTAGAAAGCTCAATTTGTACAAAATCATGTTTAACTTTGCAAGGCTTGGTTTGTCTTGAAACTGGCAGTAGTATTGCTAGTTTCCTGTTACTGGTTAAGTGGGATTTGGATCAGCTCTGGCTTTGTGGGTTTTGTTTGTTTAGCTGAGCCATGAGGTATGTCAGTGTTGGCTTTAAAAAAATTTCCAAGTTTTCTGAGTTACTGTGTACAGACACATAACAGCATAAACTGCTGTTTCTGCTTTGTTTTATAATTTTGGTTTGATGGGTTTTTTCCCTTGGTTTGTTTGTTTTATTTTGTTTTTTTTTTTTCTTCCCAAGAGGTACTGCTTCCTGCGTTTTTTACTGCGGTTACAAGTTTCTGGAAACATTGGTTGCTGCATTTCTTGCTGAAATGCTGGGTGTGGTGGCTGGATACATGAGGAGTCTGACATGCTGTCTTGGGGAGGACAGTAGTGTCTGCTGGCCAGTGCAATGTTCTGGGAGTGGTTTTGAATGTTGAATGAGAGGCTGTTTAAAGCAGTCTACCATCTCTCTTAAATGTGTTTGGTTGTTGTGTTTGGGTTTTTTTCTCTCCTTTGACAGGCCTTGTCAGAAATAACAAACGTTGAACCATGGGTGTGTGCAAACTTGATTTGGCTCTTTCAAGAGGAAAACACGATTCCTTTCATTGCTCGGTACCGCAAGGAGCTCATCAATAACCTGGAGGCCGACRCCTTGCGGGAGGTGCAGCACGCCTTGGAGGAGCTACGGTGAGTGAGGCAACAGCMCAGGAAGGGATCTGGGTGGGAGGGGAGTACCAACTGCCTGCTGCTCCTGTGTCCCTTCTTCTGCCTCCTTGTACACACTTCAACTCTAAAGGAACTAATAAAGAAAATAAGTTTTAAACTGAGGTAATTATGCTTGATACCTATCTGGGGTTTTGTTAGGGGTTTTTGGGAGATTGGGTCTTTGTTTTTRCTTTTTTTTCTAAGTAGCAAGAAATCTAGAGTTATTAATTTTCAAAGAAAAATGAACATCTTAATTTCTTTGCAGTTTATTAGAACTGCACAGAAAAACTGATGCTTAAAGAGTAGTTAATAGTTGCTGGAAATATGTAGCATGATGAGAYGGAAGCTCCACTCGTAGAAAAAGAATCACTAAGAACCCTTGACACCCTGCTTGGATYAGGGAAGCTTCTAGTGAAGAGCCTTTCTTAGATTGGCGTGTACCAGGAGATGAGATTTAACTATCCCAGATCACTGTAGGAAAGAAATGATCAGCAAAGCTTGTGGCAAYGGATGAGACTGCTTTCATTCCATCTTACTTTTGAGTGACCCTGTGTTCTTGAGATGGCAGGGGAACAGACTGGTCAGCTATTCTGTCAGCTTGGTGTTGTCCTCCTTGTACTCCCTGCTAACCCCTACCAAGAGATCCCTTCCAAGGAGGGAAGGTGGCCTGAGAGAGTTCTTGTCTTAACAAGTAATTAAGTAATAACTAAATACCTCTGCTGCTTGTGGTTACTCCCATGTACCTTACTGAAGACCTAGGAGTTTAAATCTGGTAGCCTGTAGTTGATGCTGCAGAACTGTTTTGATATGAATTGTATCTGTAAATTGTATCTGTATCTTGTATCATCAGTGTGGATTTATTCTAGGGCCTTWTTATTTGGCTTCCGGGCCAGTAGTATTACAGAAATGTGTGGAGCAGTAATTACTATCAGTGTTACTTGATGATTTTTCTTAGAACTACCACAGGATATTTTGATACAGTTTTGAACTACCTGAAGAGGGAGAAAAATGGTTAGAAACTTTTAAATTATCAACTTGATTTGTTGAAGGTTGACATAAGGTACAATTTCCAGGGGCTTCAGAGAGTTTCAGCCGTGTAATAGATGAGGTCACTGTGAAATATAACTGTTAACACTAATCTCTTGCATTTTAGTACTGTTGCAAAGAAGACACATACCATGATACAAAAGTTGAAGAAAGAAGGAAAGTTATCCAGTTGCCTTTTAAAAGGATTGCTAAATTGTAGAACTTTGGAAGAATTAGACCAYGTGGTCAGTACTCTAGTCTTTTTCAGATCAACCTTAGTTTAAATGTAATCTTGCATTACTGAATAATGCATAATGTCAAGTTCCTAGCATACTGAAATACCTTGCTGCTTTTTAATAACTGGTTTTGTTTTGTTTGTTCTTTTTGTTATAAGTCTGCACCTTATAAAACTGGGAGTAAAGGCACCAAAGCCCAGAGGGCCAAGCAGTTGGGATTAGAACCTGCTGCTCTCTCCCTCCTGCAGAATCCTGTGGAACTCAATCTCTTTTCTTACATTAGACCCAATACCAAAGGTAAGGGCTGTGCTTCTTTGACCAGTAATGTTCTAAATGTCTGAAAATATTTTGAGAGGGAAATTACTTTATTGTTCTGATGTTGCTGGAAGTTAGGCAACTACTTGAAATTCCAGTGCTTTTAGCAACATGTGATAACATGTTAACACACTTAATGACTCTTCTTCAACCTTTCTTCTCTCTTTGTATTGCAAATAGTAATAACTGTGGTAAAGAAATGACATAAATYTGGAGATCTTATAGTTGACATCTGTATTTACTGATAAGAGACAGGGAACCACAGCACACACCTGAGGCCTTTCCATTGTTCTACTTGTATTCCTGAAGATTCAATGCTGATTGTACAAGAGGTTTATGCTCATAGTCTGTACAGAAGGAAATGTCACCCAGCAAAGCATATCTTAATGAAAACTGGCCTGGGAGATTGGGAGTGAGCAGGAGAGTTTGTGTCTGAATGACAGTAGGGATTGGAGAAGATGTAATTTCTGTAATTGGAGCAAGAACTTTTAACAGCATGATTGTCACATGTAGATTGCAGAATTATGTGTCTTTGTGAGTGCAGTTATGGGTGGATCTGTAGGGGGCAATCTCTGACAATAAAATGTGAAGATTGYTGCAGCCTTCTGTATGACTTTAAAATAGAGATGTACTTCTATTCTCGCCTGCCCCTACATGTACTTTTTGAATTTCAGCGTGAAGGTATTGAAGCTTCTTAGTGAGGTTGGTTCTTACTTTTTCCCCTTCAGTTTATTTAAGTATTACTTATAAAATTCTACTAATTTTGMAGTGAAAATTGGTTACCAAATATTCTGTTTATTAAATTACTGCATTTCRGCATATGGCGTTACTTCATACAGCAGGATTGTATGAAGTAATATTGTAGCCATATATSTGACTATTGTGGTGCAGTCTAACGAGCCAGAAAAAATCTCTGTGAAACTTCAGATAAATTATTTAGAGTATTTTCAAAAGGAGGTGCTGTTTGTTGCACCATAAACATTAGTTTTTTGAAACCAGTACACCTATTTTCAATTCTGTGCTAAAAATATTGCTGCTTAGGTTTATATAATGGTCTGCCTTTGAAAGACTTCAGAAGTTAGATACATCTATGAACTGGGTCACTTTTACCRCTTTGGGAGCCAGTTTGACAGCTTATATACAACTTGAGATCAGAGTGCTTTTGTTTTTGTTTTTTTTAAGGAATAAGCCATTTGCAGTACAGAAAAGTTTTCATCAAATCTTAGTATTTTGGTTCTTTTAAATTCTCAGTGTTTTTCAACTTATCCTAAAAATAAACTGAAATAAAAAGAGCAGTTCATGTTTCAAGGCCTGACATTGAAAGTTCAAGAAGCAGGTTAACCAGAAAACTTTGTTCTTCTTTTTAGTTGTATGCGTGGTCAAAAATTTCTAATTACACAAGCACGTGKTGGTGGACACAGTAAAGTGTCTGTGTGAGTGGTGCTTGTTGAATGGGAACTTTCTGATTATTTCTCAAATTCTGACTTGTTTGGGCCTGAATGTTTCAGTCTGTGTTCAGCATGATGCATGTCTTCAGATTCCCTTAGCTTTGTATTCTGACATAATTTCTACCATAAGAAATAGTAACTCATAGATGTAAGGATCCAAAATTTACAACTTCTGATAAGTTTAGGCATTTAATAATGTATTCTTATTCTCACTTTTTTTTTCTCTCTGGCTGGTAAGTTTAGCTTCCTCRTCTTAAAAATGGGCCAGAGAAATTTTTTTTATAGTGTAACTTTATAGCCTAATCAGAAGCAGGGTTCTGGATTCCATGAATAGGTAAAGCTGTGCAAGCTGCTGAAATGGTGTAAATAAAGCTGTCCATTGGGCAGCAGAGTGAACAGCAGCCTGTGTTGCAGAGACAGAGACAGTAATGCTGCATCTGCCAGCTCTAGGATTCTTGCTGTTTGGTCTGAGGCATTCATTACTGACTCTTGCTAGAAGCAGAGCTAGATATATCAAATTAAAATRCAAGATGTCTGTTTTATTTCATTATCTCTGCTTCTGGTCTAATTCAAACCCTTTGCTAAGGAGAATTATGTATTTCTTCTTTTGGCCATTTGAAGGAAAKAATGGGTTCTGTGTGTTGGAAATTAACTAATGATTCTGTTATCTCTCCAGAAATATGAAGACGTAACTCTAGGTCTTTGAAGGTGTTTTACAATTTTGGTGTTTCATAGGACAGGTTGATGGTGCCCTGACCTCAAAGTGTTGTTGTGCAAACTCCTGCTACAATACAGTGGAAATATGAAACTATTCCACAGAGAAAAGACAGGATTACCTGCAAAGAATTTAGGCAGTTTTCATACCAGTAGCAAAATATGTAGACTTCTCCTGCAGTTGTTCATTTTATTAAAAACTCAAAAATACAAATTTTTTTCAAAAATTCTATTTAAATATCTTATTTTACTATTGCACTATTTACATCACAAATGTCAAGATCTGTTAGCATCCAAGTAAAAAAAAAAATTCTCTAATTTTAATGTAATTTTGACTTCCAGAAATGCATTGGTCACTTCAAGCTCATTAAAAATATAGTTTCTGATGTTTCGGAAAGGAAGCTTTAGTTGATAAAAATTTTAATGAATTAGGGTTCTTTGAAATCTTTGCAAGTCAGTCAGATACCTTTAATCAGTTTCCTTTTAGCTTGCATATCTTTTCTTAATACTTGTGCTGTTCTGTTAAGTAATTTTATTAGTTTTTTCTGTAATTATTAACTGTATATTAYAGTGACTGTGTAGTCTATAATTATTTTTCTTCTAAGGGCTTGCAAATATCCAGGAAGTAGAGGCTGGAGTGCAGCATATTTTAGCAGACATATTTGCTAAAGATAAAGATACGCTGGATTTCATCAGGAAATTGTAAGTTTCGTCCTTACTTTCTAAACTTTCTTGYTTGCATGGTAAAATGCAGTCTCCTAGTGGCAGATACAGGACTTTTTGTTAATGATGTGAAAACAGTGTTCCTGTGAGATGGATTTAGGGCTCTTCCTTGGTGTGTTCATTAGCCCTTCTGGCTGTCAGTGCAGTAGAGGTCTGCTATGAGCATGATGTGGTGCTGTAACTCCCAAAGAGTGAAAAACTCTGGGCTCTGYCCTGTGAATAGCAGATCTCCCTTACAATTAGTGAGCCATGAGGGAGTTTTCCCTCTTTGTGCTTCCTTCAAGCTATACCTCTTCAGAAGTGARTCTGCTTAAGCTCTTGCTCCAATAGCTGACCTGACACCAGTCAGTGCAACTAGTGTGCAGTGATGGTTGATTTTGGCATTGGTAGCCAATGAGGCAAACAAATACGACTGTTTTTAATGCAGGACTCACTGATCTTTAATTGTGTTAGCTGAATTTAAGTTTTCTTACATTACCTGACTTCAGTGTTGTCCTGTCTGGGGAGTTGGTATGACAAGGCAGTAGTCACTTGTTATTTMATTTTGTCTGCTGTGTGCAAGAGAGTTATCAGAGAACATGCACCACCTTAGGAGCATGCTGAGCTGCTTTGAAACAGCAGTGTGATAATTTCAGTGAGGGGGGGTTGTTTAGTAAGCTGTCACTACCTGACTGTCACTTTCATTATTTTGACCACTGSAAGTTCCTTAGTTGAATCTCAGTGCTCTACAGATGAATCCTGTTCATCTGAAGTGTGTTATATGTATGATAATCACGAGGAGCATTCAGGATTGACTGCCATTATTTTTGCAACTTCCCAAAATTTGTTATGTGAAGTTTAACGCATAACTGAAGTGCAGGTGGTGGCTTTTGAGTTTGCATTCCCTTGAGGAGAAGGACTGTGAGCAGCTTTTCCTGCTTGAATGTTTTCTCTTGGTATATTATAGTCAGTACACATTATGTCACCTCAGCATGAAGTTATGTCATCCAGTTCTGCAGGTAATTACAGTTAACATCACTTGTAATTGAGCAGGCTCCAAGCTTMATTTTTATTTGATCTATGCTGTAATGACTTGTAACAAGTTTCATGCTAAAATATAAAGAAATAGATATAAATATTTATATAATATATAAATATTTATATAAATATAGATATAAATATCTGATTTTCTTCTATTCAGGTGCCAGCAAAGGTACATTTCCATCCAGTCAACATTGGCAAAAGTGTCGTCCAAAAATGGAAATGAAAAAGATATCGATAAATTCCAGCTATACCATGAGTTTTCTTGTAATATAAAGAATATTCAGCATCATCAGGTAAAACTTGAAATTTTAACTGTTTTTCCTTAGAATTTTAACTGCAGTAAATGTTGCTTTGTTTTTGAGTTGTGTTACTTAAAACTAATTYTAAAGATATTTTCTTTTTTTTTACAGTTATCAGGGGTATTAAAGGCTTTCRAATTCTTGAAATGCAGAAATAAGCTCTTGATCTGTTTTAAGAGATAGAGCAAAGGACTACTATTTAGTATCCCAAAAATGGGTTTGTTTTGCAAGTCATCATTTTTTTCTTTTGTGGAGCATATTTGGTTATCCTAAGCCCCAAGCTTAGACTTATATAACTAGATAAAGAGAGGAGGGCTGAAGCAAACCGAGAGAAGCTGATGGCTTGACAGCCAGGCTATCCCTCTTACTGAAGTTCAGAGGCAGAAGTGTGATGCACTCAATGCACCTGTCAAGACCTCTGCTCTAATTCATAACCAATCACCAAGTGAATTGTCTCTTGTTTTATTTACAATCACCTAGCTTAAAAAAAACCCAAAACAAACCCAACAAAAACCAGTTGAAAAAAACGAATGATAATCCAAAACCCAAAACAAGCCATATATCATAGAAGACAGACCACTTAGATGCTTCTAACTAGAAATGTCCTTTTCCTTTAGAAGACTCTGATATGTTCTCATTTTTTCTGTGCTTTGTTTTAAAGCAGTGCATTTTGAATTGATAAAGAATTAATTTATTACAAAGAAAAATTTCACKACATGGATAGGCTAATTTTTAAGCTGTTTTTCCCCTTTCCATTACGAAAGGTGTTAGACAAAAGACTAATTAGCTACTGTTTATTTCAATAGGCTGTTCTTGCAAAGATGTTTGAAGAGCTACCTGTGGTTTTTCTCTTTGTAATAACTATATTGATAGTTATCTGGTAAAAAGTTGCTTCAAGAGGGTTGGGAAAAGTTGATAGAGCAACCTATTGGCTACTGTGATGATATTGACAAAGATTGGTGGATTCATCATGTTATGATGTGTGGATTCTTTTGTGTCCTTTTTCATTGAAGGAATTCTTGAGCTGGGAAAGAGTGTTTGGTTTTACCTGCTCTCACAGTGGTGAATACCACGATGTTCGCTCAATACACGTTGCATAAGTGTTTCCTGGGATGATGGTATCATTTAGTTATTGTTCAAGGCATCCTTTTTTTACTAAGGAAAACTGTTGCTTAACTAGAGTGAGGGCTAAAAACTGTGTTTCCCAAATCTGGTCAGCACTTTGATTATGTGGCTGCACTGTTTTTTATCCAGGATGTGCCCTTAGTTTGTTTGATGTTATTATTAGCTCAATCTGCTTTGGTTTATTCTTTGCTGTGCCTGCTGCTAATCTGAATACTTCTTTCTTTACCCATTCTGGCTCTTCAGAAATAATATGCACTGATTTTGCAGCTGGCAGTCATGTAATTTTGGGATGGTTTTGTACACTTAGGTGCTGCCTTTTATATGTACATTTCTGCTATCAGCTATTCTAATACATTGAATATTTCTGTACTGTGAATTGTAGAAGTCTGAGTTGCTTGTGCTTCAGTGAGGTTTCAAGGCTCCAAGTATGACAGGGCTCTCTGTACTAGTTGAGCAAAAAATGCATTTTATGACATGTAAAATCTACTGTATTGTAAATATACTGTAACTTGGTTCTTAGGTTCTTCCTTCTTTTTTCAGTTTGTCTTTCTCCCTTTTGTATTTTGATAATGAAGTAAGGARAAAGTTGGGGTTTTTTTCCTCTTTATCTGCCATTTCTTCATTAAGCTTAAACCCTGGTATTGTACTTTTGAAAGTCTTTCTCATCATTTTCATTTTCTTTGTTACTTGACCTTATTCCCCTACTGATGTAAATTGCCATTTTTTAGTGTCGTTATTTTCTTGGGTTATGACCATCCTTTTCAATACATAAAAGTCTTTATTTTTTTCCTTCACCTAAGACTATGAAGAGATTATTCTTAAAGAATATATTTTTGCCAGTTTTTAAATGCACAAAAGAACTGAGTTCAAGATGTCTTCAAGAGAAAATAATTTTGAGACAAATCAGAGAATTCTAAAAGAAGCTTATATCGGAAAAAGATATAGGAAAGGCTGAACTCCAGAGTGATTTATGTAATTTACTAATCTCCAAGAACTTTAGGTTAAATAGGTGTGTTTGAAGAACAATTGTAAAACTTGCTGCTTTGAAAACCTTCTCTACTGCTATCCTGGCTGCATACAGASAAGTGTCCTGAATGCCTTTAGACAGAGACAGAAGTCAGTTTTAAATCACCTCTTTTCAGAGTTGCAAACACAAGATTCCATAAAATACTGCACTGAAACTTGTCATCACCTGAATATGGAAGTGCAAGGGGTCCTAAAGACCTGGTACAGCTGTAACTCTGCTCTGGCTTAGATGTGAGTATAGGGGGTGCACAGTAGCCTAGCATGTCACCTGTAGGAAAAMAAGTTGTGCCTTTGTGACCAAAGCCCTGGCAGCTGTGAGTGTGCCTTGCAGCATGTGTTGCAGTGAGTCTAAGTGCTGTGCAGTAAGCTGTGCTGCAGCTTGGTTCTGCTGTGGGTCTGGGTGACTTCCTGTGCCACTGTCATTTTCYCTTCTGAGACATGTCATTTTGTCATATTTGGGTCCTGAAGTAATCAGGACTTGTGTGGAGCCAGGCTGTTTGAAAAAGTTAAGATACTAAAACTGTAATGAGAAAAAAAAACTTTGTTTTAGTCAGCTGTAAAAGCTGAATCCAGATTTTGACGTGGTGAGATACCCTGTGGGTGTTTCCAGCTGGAACGTTTTGCTAGCAGGAGGTTCAGTCACAGCTTCTTCCTTTGGCAGCAAGGAGAACCTGACTGGACTGTCTTAGGACATAGCTGAGAAGCAATACCAACACTGTCATAACTAAGGAAAAAAATTTCAAGAGTTTGAGTTTTTGACTAGTTGTAAACAGTTTAGTGTTTGTGTACGCCTTGGGGTTGCTTTCCTGTATTTGGAGATGACTGAAATAGTGGGAGGAAAAGAATTCATGAATTAAGTGTAACATTTGAGGCAAATGCTCTATTTTCAATCTCATACTTAAAAAGGAATTGGAATTTAAAGTCCTTGGCAAAGTACACAGAACTCCTTCTCTGAGTTTAAGTCAATATGCAACATGTAAGAGTTGTGCAAAATTAGCATGTTGTGTTTTTAGGATAAATAGAATAAGGTTTGATGAAATCTTGTGACTGGATCATATTGTTGTTCTTGCTTTCTCTGAAAAAATTATGTTGTTTCTAACAACCCTTGCCCTGGATCTGTTCCAATCTCATATAAAAAYTGTCTTTTTCCAGAAGTGAAGACTGCTTTGTGACTACAATAGCCAGATTTTAACCTRTTACTTAAAAAAATAAACTAAACAAAAAGAGCTTTATTATATTAGAGGGTGAAATTGAATAATTCCATTCTTAACTGAGCATTTATTGGGTGATTACTCTTCTCTGAATGTATCACTTAGAACAGGATAGGCAGATTGTTTGAGAGTAAAAAATGTAGATAATATTAGTGRCTGCATTAACAGCTGGTTTGAGTTCAGGCGACTGACACATTCTGCAGATGTAGTGCCAGGAAACAAAATGTGATGCAAATATTGACCCTGCTGACWGCATGCTGAATGATGACATTATAATTCTATCACATATATTCTCTGTTGTGAGCATCACTTTGATTTCATTTTAACTTGACATTTAGCTTTCTCTCTTTGTAGAAAGTAAAGTCAGAATAAACGTGAAAGCATTTGATTTGTTAAAATGTGTCTTTCTAATTTCTACGTGAAAACATTTGCTTTGGCAGTCAAGGTACCAGATGCTATAATATTTCACATGCAATCTTTATTATTAGCTTTGTTGTTCAATGATATGTCAGGCCTGGTATGTCACAGGAGCAGTAAGGCTGAGGAATATAAATTGGTACTATGTCCTGGAGTCATTTTAAACCATTGTATTTAACATATGTGACATGTCTGAGTTAGCTAGTGATTGAATTAAAGTTCATGATTGACACAGAATGCTCTGTTGTGACAGTGCTCAGGGCCTGCTACATACAGCAACATGTGTAGTCATACAGGAATGTCAGCTTCAAGCAGGTTTCTTTTCTTTTGGTATTTTCTACTTTAAAATACTTTGGAAGGAAAAATGAAATCTAAAGATGTGCATTTTATTTGCTTCTGAGTATTATTCTGTTTCTAAAATCTACTGGTCAGTGAGTTTTCATAGTATTAAGGTGAATATTCAGGGTCTCCAAACTGAGGTTAGACCAGGAGTTATCCAGCAGAATCGTCCAGGATCCACCACTTGTGTTGTGGTTCTGGTTTTAAATGTAGACTCGTAGTCTTCCATTTAAAATTGAACTCTGTGTACAGGTAGCATGTATGCAACCATATTTGACTTTAGATCACGACTGTGGAGTTAAGTACACAAGACTCTGTCAGAAGTACATGCATATGGTTTGAGGCAGGAGTGTTACAGTAAAGAGAGTGAGTGTTTACATCCTTTTCTGCTATTTGTGAAATAAGCAGGAATAACTAAATTCATCCTCTTTCAAATTAAGCTGAGCACCTTTGTGTCACAAGTTGTGATTCGTAACTAATGTAAAATTTGGATTAATAATGGGCAGAAAAATGGAATCTGAAGCATAGAAATAACTTTTTCTGTTTCTGGGGTCTAGTTCTGATTGGACTCACTCTTTGATTAATTTCTTGAGTTTTAATTTGGGTTATTAAATAAGATTATTCCACCACCAAAATTCATGCTGTCTTGCATTATAAGTGTGTTTAAGATTAAATTGGATCCTAAGATTGCAGACCCCAGGAAAAAAGTATTATTTGTTATGCCATGGCATGATTTAATCTGTGTTTAAATTGCGGATGTTATCTGTACATGCCAGTACTTTGTGAACTGATTTACTGTACCACCATCCTGATTTGCTACAGAATGTCAAGCAAGTGTGTACACAAATGTTGATAAGTTTATCTTTTGGATATTTTGTGTGTCATCTGTCTCTGCCATTTATGTTTGCACTCAGATTCTGGCCATTAACCGAGGGGAAAATCTGAAGATCCTGACAGTGAAGGTCAACATTCCTGACGGGGTGAAGAATGAATTCTGTTGGTGGTGTGTCAATGAAAGGTCTGCATGGATACATATTCTTACAGAAATCTCCTTTTTCTATAGGCAACTGCATACTGAGGTGTATCTCATATGTCTTGTTACATTAAGAGAACAAATTAAACAAATATTTATTAGATTAGATGAAATTAGCAAGTGGATAATTCTTACTCTGTATTTCCAACTGCTGTAGCATTATGCTGAAAAGATCATGCCTTGGGCTATATTTGCAAGTTCTGGCACCATTCTTCAAACAGTTGAATTTTTTTTAAACATATGCAAAGGCTGGTGATATGTAAATATATTTTCAAATTGTAATATGCATCACATCCAGTAGCCTTTACTGAAAGGACTTTGTAGAATCTGATAGAGTATACTCCAAACTTCAAAAAATACCTTCTTATGTCCAATTGCAATGATTAAATAGGGCTATGTAAGATTTTAGGTCTCTGAAGTACATAACTTCAAGTTTCACAAATGTAAGGAATTACATGTTTAAAAAGAACTTAATGGATTTAACAGACAAACATGAATGTAACTGCTTTCAGTGCATAGCTCTGGCATATTGTGCAAACCATCTCTTGCATTTTGATCTCTAAGTTAGAAAACTGGACTGTAAAAACCAGATTCTTTTCTTTCTTCCTGATTTGTTCATACAAGTTGTCTGGGATTTTTAAGCCTGTAGTGAGATGTTTAGTGTTGCATAATTTTCAAGGTCTTTTGCAAAAGTTTAGGTTAACTATATGGGTTTTGTACAATATCTTTCAGATAGTTTTTTTCTTGGAAACTGTACCTTGATGTCCTCTGCTGGAGAATATTATGATCCAAACAGTGCATCTTCATTGCGTGAATAAAAAATGACTTTATCTTTCTCAGTAGTTTAAAATATTGGACATTGTTCTGGTGGTGTCTTAGAAACTCCTTCCTTTGCGTGCTAGAAATTAATAACCAAAATAAGGGAAGAAAAGTAGGAAGAATTGCACCTTTTAATGTATRAAACTTAATTCAGTGATACTGCTTTAGCATGTATTTCGTTTTCACAAGTCCAAGAAATGGATGTGGTAAAAATGTTCCTTTTCACYGTAGAAATTTAATAGGGCTGTTTCCCTCTGAAATAGAATAGGGCTCTGAAAGGAAGAATAGGGCTCTGAAAATATTAAAGTATTTTTTGGCCAGATACTGTTACTCTTAGATCATATTGTTCTAAGTAACTTTCTTTGTTTCCAGGAAAGTATCGGGGGTCACAAACATACCTGTTTCTTTCTACTTTTAGTACCTGTAACAGAATTTCTGTCCTCCCTTCAAGCTGTATATTCTGTAAGCAGAACATAGCTGTCAGTCTTGCTTTTACTGCATCTATGACAGAATTTGGAAGCACTGTGGACCACAGATAGTGGAACAGCTTGTCACTGCTACACAAATAAAAGTGGGATGTAAATTGAGATATTTTTGGTTGGTTACCCTTTTGTGAGTCATCCTGGGATAAGAAGAATATTGACCTTGGAAGTGAATACTTATTAATATTTGGCACTCATAAGGCTGTATGTGCTTATGGCTTTTTGCTATTTAAGGATACTTTTCCACCATTATAAAACTTCTGAAGGCATGGTTTTAATCTTTGTGCATTATCATCGAGGACAAATTCTGATCTTCCTCCTTAGATTGACAACTGTGTTATCAAACTGAGAAATAGTAAATGTGTAATCTGCCCTGCAAGCTTTGAAATGGTTGTCCAGGGGTGGAATTTGCAATATTTTCATTGCATTGATTTGCTGGTTAGACCAGAAGGTTAATAACTTTTTTTGAGTCAATGGTTTCAAAACTTTGCAAAGGTATTAATTAATTTGCTAGAAATCACACACACAATCACTTGCAGAAACAGAAATGCCAGCTTGCTACAGAATTTGGCCAGTATTTTAGCCAGAAAACAGCATCACCTACTGCCCAGTGGATTTGCAGAAAATAYTCTGAACTGTTTGTATTCTTCTGAGACAATTTTTTTTAGCATTAAGTGCTCCTGCAGTAGAAAGTGAGTTTGGAAGACTAGAGTTCCTTATTGCATTGAGCTCTGTGTAGATGCTGTCTAAGAGTATTATACGTTTTTTTGCAAGTTCAGAATGTTTATTAGCCTGTGTAAGCATCTGTTTCCTTGCAATTTGGATTTGTGTAGAAAATTCAGGAATATCCTTATGCTTCGTCCTGTGGATTGTATTTTTTCCCAGAAAATGGCCTCTCTCTGGTTTGACAGTGAACCTACTTCCGTTACCACTAGAACTCTGCTGGTTCCAAAGACTTTGTTGTGAAATTGAACACAAAAATGATCAATGAGAGAGTCAGAAAGGGGCTGCTTAGGTGGCTTTGAGTGTAGAAACAACATAGAGCTGTTTCCAAGTGAGATGGGGTGAGAATTTGTTCCCAAGTGGAATTGCAGCCTTGAAAATTATGTTTGATGTTTTTTCAGTTTCCAGTCAAATATCTCAGATCCTGTGTAAAGTCCATGGTACAGGCCTTAAAGGATGGCTTTGTCTGTGGTTACTAACTTGGTACATGTTCTTTTAGTGTCTTGGAGGAACACAAAGCTCTGCTGTTAGTCCTTCAGGTCTAAAAGCCTAGCTGGGCTCTTCCTGGAACAGTTATTAATCAGTACTGGTGGTTCTTAACGTGGGTTCTGGTAATTCTGTTTATGTGTTCCACCCTCTGGTGTCTCAGTAGCCTAAGCCATTTATGTTTGTTGTGGTCCCTGTTGTGAGCCCTAGGACGTGGAGAGCTGATGATCAGATAAGATGATACTATTTGTATGGAGCTTTTTTAAAATTTGGCTTCAAAAGCTAGATCTTGATTAAATAATCAAGAAAAATCCGTTCTTACAGGGAGGCTTAACTAGGCTGTGATGATCTTTAAAAATATACACGCATGATTTTGCTTTGCTTTTTGCAGCAAAGTGGATTTTTCTCTTCTTTCAACAAGTATTGAAATTATTAAACTACAGTATTTGCTATGATTGAACTTGCTGTTTGAATGTTTTCTCATTTGTAGCAACTTCTAACAGAATGTTGCCTACATTTTTACTTATGTATGGGCAGGTAATAAAAATATCCATTGTGATAACCTATTTACAGAGGAAAAGTTTGTTAACTGGCTTTAATGGATGGAAGAGAGGGGGAAACAGCTGCCAGGTTTCCAAATTCATTCTTATTTGTGCTGAGTATATTAGTCATACTTACACCTGCAAAACCTTCATGTTTATAGAATTGATGGCAATAAGAGGATTTAAAGCCTTTCTCAGTTTTATATGGGTATAGAAAGAGTCTCTATTTACAAAGAAGTATGATAGAGCTATTTGCAAAAACTGTTGGCAAAGTGATGAGGTCATGTGGCTAAGCACTGAATTACAGCCATGAATGTTGTAAAAGTGAATGGTGAGCTTAATTCTGCTCCTGTGTCTCTCTGCTCAATGCAGGGTTGACTCCATCACACATTTCTCAGCTATTATATGCACAGACACTTAGAAAAAGCTGTTTCAGGAAGTTGCAGATCCCCTTAGACAATTGAAAAGCTGTCTGGGTAGGAGCAATTTTGAATTCTCAGTATTTATGAGTGGCTGCCAGCAAACAAGATCAAAAGTAAAATTCAGTTCTGTTTTTGCTGCASCTGGACACATTATGACCATAATTCTAGCATGTTTCATTTAAGCCACCCAAACAATAAACTTAGAAAACTTGCATGGGTTTTTTAAAGTATGTATGGGTATCTCCCATCACAGTTTGGGACCTAGGCACATTAAATAATACAATAAGTGAAGAAAACTCTAAGTGTTATCAATATTTTTAAAAGTAATAAAAAACAAGTGGACTTTAATAGAAAATGTCAATAGTATTTGTTTCTGTTTGAGTATAATATATCTGGTTGCTTCTCCTTCACCTCAATCTCTTCTCACAGGGTGGACAGTCTCAATGAGTCAAGGACTTACAACACAAACACACATACACACACACCCACCMACCCACATCCCCCACACCCTCCTTCGTGGAACTTTGCCCTCAACAAAAAGATCAATTGATTAAATATCTAGGAAGATTTTAAGAGTGAGGTGTATTTTACAGCAAAATTTGAAGTACTTGTTATATAGTTACCATGCACTTTACCTAGAAAAGAGTTCAAGGCTCCAAAGAGTTTGGCTTAGAAGAAGTTGGAAAACAGTCTTGTTTTTGTTTGGTACTGTTTATTTATTTTTCCCTTTTCCTATATTATTATTTACACTTCAAATATATTAGTAGGAGGTAAAATAGAGAAACAATTTTTAAGTTTTTTGGCTTTTGTGGTTTAAGAACTGCTGCAGATTTAGTAGGAATTAGAAGTTGAATAGAGATACTCAATGCATTCCAAATGAAATTTGAATTGGGTTTCATTTATTGGCATTAGTTTAGCTCCTTAACCTCCATCTGTGCATAGCTGCCTTTTTTCAGTAATTCTGCAGTGATAATCACGGAGGACGTTTAGTCATTTTTTCTGATGTATTGAGAAATAGCAAACAATGCAACCCTAAAGGTAATATGGAACCAAATAGTTTRTTCAGTTATAATAAGGTTTGACTTCTCAAAGTGGAGAATGTTTTTTTATGTTTTCTTTAAAACATAAACCATAATTGTGTTCTAATACCTAAGAAAAGATAAGCCTGTCCCTTGTGTGGTATTAGAACTATGAGCAACTTCTCATTCCTTGCATATTTGACTCATGATTTAGTTGCTTAATTATTGTAGTAATTCTGCAGTTTATAGCATTTAACAATGTAGAAGCCTTTTTGGAAAATTCCTTTTTTGTCTAGCTGTTTGCATGTGTTCTTAAAATATTTTTTATTTTTCTTTCAATCTTTTGCAGATGGAGACCAAAACAATTTTTAAAACCAGAATTTATGAGGCTACTACGGAGTTCTGTTGAGGATGCGTATAAACGCCTTATATATCCTCTTCTCTGTAGGGAATTCAGGTAAGCCTGGAATAAATCTGTATTCTCATATTACTGATTTTTTTTTTTTTTAGCAATTCCCTCCCCAATATTTTGTTCGACTGTTATTTACCTATTTGAAAATATCAGCATGTTTCTAATCCTCTGTGCTTACAGAAGAAATAAACTATGTAGTCTTGGTTCTATAGATTTAATTTCTGACTATCAGAAATTAAATTTATAGAACCAGTTTAGGCTACAGTAGAGAAATGATCTTCCTGTGAAGACATTTTACCTGTAGTAATGTAGTAACGTTTTACATGTTTACATGCTTAGATACTTGTACATTTATCTAATAAAGTACAATTTAGAACTATATTGTCATGATAGTTTTATCTTTATTCTTGTAATAGCATAAACCATGATGTCACTGAATTTTTCAAAYGTCTTTTCATGTCACAGCAATAGTACTGGTCTGTTCTTACTCACTGTCTTTTACCTGAACTCAGCAAAGTATTGTTAAGGTTGGAAGCACCCCTCACATTTGCTAGCTGCATTTTGTGGGGCAAATGAATTAGTTATAGTGTTAGTCTGATAGTAATTTGTGAGTATTGTGATGTCTCTAGAGAAGTCAGTAAACTTATTATTGGTGATACTGTAGTAATGATGTCAATGGATATCATGTCCCTTGTTAACATCTGTAATATTATTTCACATCTAAAGGAAATTGAAAACTTAGTATCAAATTAGCATGAATTAAATAGGGTATATTATGGTGTAGTGTAAGACTTTACCATATAGTGGAAATTACTGAATATGTCCATTACAAGTGTTATCTTCTAATGTCTAGCAGTACTAATGGTGTGATTCTTCAATACCAGAGAAGCTCCTCAAAACATAGCCTGCTTCATTCTGGCAAGGCTATCTGGTACATGACCTGAATGGTAATGCTTTTTTTGAGGTAGTTCAAAATGAAATTTATCCAAGAGACCCTGTTTCTTGGACCAGAGATGTTGAAATGATACACTATCTATGACAGAATTTGGAAGCAAAATTGTGAAATGTTTCTTCTCTAGYTTGCTGGGTGTGCTTTTGTGTTTGAATTGGAGCTGTTTTCTTGACACCTTTTCATGAATATCATTGCAAGAATGATCTGTGTTCTACCTCTCTGAAAAGAACTATCAGCTCAAGATGTTAGCAGCATGCATTTTTGGTGGTTTTTGAGCTTCTTCACTACAGTATGTTGTGTTTACTTATTGCTTTGCAAGCAAGATTGCTTCACCTCTTTTGATTAGTGAGCCTGGTTTTTTATCACTTAGAATTTCACAGATTTCTGAAAATACTGAGTACACTTATTATTTTGTGACCACAATACATGTAGTTTCTCTAGGGGAAGCGCTGTGTCTATTGTGGTCAAAATGATGAACATCTCATGGTGAAGAGTTCAGTTGTTGGCTTCTGTCACTACAGTCTACATCTTTACAATCAAACTCTTTTAAAATAAAGGAAAAAAGCCTACTTTTTAGTGGAGTTTGGTTTTAGGAGAACGAAGCAACTTGGCATATGGGGTGCTTCAAGGCTCTTACTGTGTTTTTATTCAGTGGTTTGTACCACAGGACTGCTGTGGCCTGTGTTGTGTGTAACACTTTGAGGACTGCTGGAGCAATAGGTTGCTGAAGGTTTTCTGTTCTATTAATCAAAAGGGGGAAGAAAGCTTCCTTCCCTACTACTTATTAGATGTAGCTCACAAGTAATCAATGAGAAGAATACAAAGCTTGCTGCTGGTTCCTGAGGGGATGTCTGCTTAGGTTTTACTCTTTATGATGATGTTGCCTGATTGGTGGAGTTTGTATAGGAAAATATGAAACCTCTCCTATAGAGAGGACCTCAAAGCRCCTGACAATATTCTGATCCCTGACCACTTAACCCTTATCCTCCTTCTGTTTTCTTTCTGGATGTACCAGGAGCTGTTTTTTCCAACTCTTGCAAAGAGCTGCTAAAGTATTCAGTACCTCCTTTTAGCTTTAATATTTCCAACCCACCTCCTGCTGTTCTTTTTTCTTTTTATTATCATTAAMTGTTGGAACAGAAAGTTTCCAAGAATGTCTTGAAATTGCTGGTGCTTCTAGTGATCAGAAGAAGAATGAAACTTGCCAGCAAGACSATTACCTTATTTATTGTTTAATTTCCTTTCTTCCATTCTGTCAGATATAATTTCTTGTGTCTGGTATAATAATGTCCACTGTTGCTTTTGGCTCTTTCAAATACATTTTATCTTGTTGCAGTACTGCATGGAATGATTCCATCAGGGTTTCATGCAGGTGATGTGGCATGGGCATATTTCTTAATGGATAATCCTTTCATAATTTTCCATGCTTTCTTGCAGAAATGCTTTTTCTCCTCTGTCTTCAGGGACACAAGCATTTCTCTGTATATCTTGTTTCACACCTGAAGCTAGTTTGCAGATATTTTTCCACAGAAATGTAATTGGGAGTGTGGAATTTTAGATCTCATAACATTGAATATAGAAATTAATAGGTCATTATTAGGTTATTTGCTTTTATTACGATACACTTCTTTGTGATATACAGTCTGAGTGCTTTGTAGACTTCAAGGGARGGGCCTGGAGTGCTGACCTAATTGGTAATTTTTTAATAAAGTAGGAACTGAAGAGTTTTGAGGTTTATTGGTTCGGGGCTTTTTTTCCAAAATAGCCATTTTGCTTGTGTTTAGAGAGGAGGACTACTCTCTACCTTTTATCTCTGCCRTATTAATAGGAACTGTTGTAAATTGTAAAAGCGTGAAGCTGGACATCTTGCCATTTGGAGAAGCCAGCAACACACTGAAAAAGAGAAAGGTATTATATTCTTTTGTGTATCTTGATGGGTTTTTTTCCAAAGGATCAAATGATTATACCAGGCTTGAAATTAAGGACCAGTGCTTCAGACAGTAGATCATGAAGTTGATACAAGTGTTGAGTAAGAGACAGAGAAAAAAGATGTCTATATTTGAAATTTAAAAACACAGGATATTACATAATAGAGAGGACATTCCCCCTACACACCTGGCAATTTCTGTAACATTTCCTATTGCTGTAAAAGTTGCTGTATATCCATGCCAATTTTAAACATGATTTCCATAAGGCTGACATAACCAATAGCACGTGTTTAGGGGCAATTTTAATTCCTACAAAAGTCTCYCCTGGACTGACAGGAATTTACTGTGTGGGAGGACTTGGCCTTGTGGCACCTGTGGGAWAGGTGGAAAGATGGAACTTGGCCTGTCTTTGTACAAAACCTTTGGTTAAAGGGCATTCCATTCCCTTSTCTACAAGCCACTTTTGACCTTCATTTGCATGCATGGGTGACTGGTTAATCAACTCTGTTATGTGTGTATTTAGAAGATCCATTCTTCTGTGAGGCTGAGGTATTTGCTTTTGTTTTCTCTGGTCTCTCATAAGTGGCATCTAATTGTTCTGTCTCTGGACTCACTCTAGAAGCAGCTTGTTCTGTGGTTTAGTTTTTTTTTCTATTTTTTTTTAATTAGAGAAAGGGAAAATGGGAGAAGGATGCTGTAAGACTGAATGATCAAGAAATGGAATGGCAGCTGAAATGCAGTGGAAAATGAGTGTAAAATTATACTTTCAAGGGGAAGTAGTTATMTTTTCATAAGTAGAACTGTTAGCTCTGAGCTATCCTGCCACAGGAGAGGGGCTTTGGCACTGTGGAAGGTAGCTCCACATGAATGTTAAGTGCTCAGAAGATGAGATTTACTTAAGGAATAAAGACAAAGAATCATTGACTTATTTGGCTTGTATTTGGAATATTGTTGTCCATTTTGGTCTACTCACATGGGGAGGGGGGTAGGAAGTAGGAAAACAATTCACTGGGCCTTTTCTGATTCCAGTGAAGGGAAATGAGGAATGAAATAATTTCTCTGGAAAGAAAAAAATTGGCTACACTATGACTTGAACTTGGAAAAGAGAGGACTTAGAGATAATTGATATGTGAAGAGTGGAACAAGGTTTCTAGGGATAAATTTTTACTCCCCTCCAGTAAAAGGGTTAGGAGAGCATAATAAAAACCATCAGTTTCCAACCAAAAGGTGGCAGCTATTTACACAGTTTGTTATGGACCTGCAAAACTCACTGCCAACAGACTTTATGGATGAAAGAGTTTATCTGTCTTCAGGAGGAGGTTGGATAGTTGAGCAAGAGCTCCATTATGAGCTAGTAAAGAGACAAGTCATGTCAAGCCCAGGAAATACTCTGGAAGCAGTTGTAGGCTAGGACAAGATTATGGGACAGATGCTAGTGCTGCTCTGTCAGCTGCTTAGGCAACTGCTTGGAGACAGACTTGGAGACAGACTGCTGGAATAGAGGGACAATTTGGCTGAACTGGTGCAACTGTGCACACATTTAAAAACAAACTCTRTATCACATTTGGTGGTGATATAGAGTGTCTGCTCTTTGCTGAGGGCACATTTGAACTGCTAAGGAGCCTTGTAATGCACGTAAGCCCTTCACCATCTCTCTTTGAATTGTGTCAGTGACAATCTCATCTACCTGATACAGAAACAAAGAGCACATGGAGAAAAGGGAGCCTTTTGCTGTTGCATGCTTCCCTAGGAAATGCTTCACCAGTTATGTGTGAAAGAGGATCTAGACATCTCTCTGGATTACTTTACAAATGAGAGATGATGAGGATTTATTATGAGTTCTTTCTGTACCACTGTGGGATGAGACAGGGCTGAGCTGGTTGACTGGTTGGATCCTGGGCAAATTCAAGGCTTTTGAGTTCTTCCACAGCCAAAAAAGGCTCAGAACKCATTCATACTCCATCTTGTCAAATAGCCCTTATGAGGGTTCTCTTTGAACTATTTGTAGTGTACTTGTGCCATGCATTGATTGACCTAAACAACTTGAGCAATTTTCCCTGTCCCATTCTGATAGGGTTAGTTAACTGTAATGCAGGTTTTTTTCCATTCTGTAGAAATAAACCAAGATAGCAGGTTTTTTTTCAGTGATAGGTAAAAAAAAAGGAGAATAAGGACACTGGCTACCTTTAAATGAAGGCTTTACTGGATTGCTTTTGACTCCCCAATTATTGGAGTTACTGACAATGTAATGCATAGGCAAGTGATAATGAGTACCTGCAAAAGAAAAAGAAATCAGAGAGGTGATGAATGTTTTTGTACCCATTACTCTTTCAGTTTTATTTTTTTTTTTAAAGTGCCGTACCATTATGAAAATTTTTGTCCTTGTCAGTCATTGTCTTGCTGGCCGCATCTAACAAGTAAGACRTTGTGAATCTTTTACATCTTCACTCAACAAGACTAATTTGTTTCTTATGACACTCTGCAGTAAGTGTTTGTGCTTCAAGTMATCTAAGTCAATCCTTACAGCACTGCCTCATGTCTTTCTGTTGAAGAACATAACTTGGAAAAGAAAGGSAACACTGTGGCCCCAGCAGCTTTGCAGTTTGTTCTGAGGAATCAGAATACCCTCCTAGAAAAAGCTCAAGTCTTCACACTTTTTGATGTCTGTGAAATATAGCTATCCAAAGACAAAATTAAATGCCTCAGGAGTCATGGTGTGTTAGCAATTAATTGGAGGGACCCTTCCAGTTTCTCTCCGGTACCTCTCAGTGTAAACCACCATCTGTTTTTTGCTGGATTGTGATTTTTCTCTAGAACTGTGAAATTATGACGAATTTGATCTGTGCCTCCTTCAAATCCACTTTTCTTTACAATTTGTATCAGCTTTGAAAGGAAGCTGTTCTTTGCTCAAAATTGAGTTGATGTTTGAATGGTAGTTGGTGGGTGTATGTTCTTAGAAGCGTTTCTCTTGTACTTGTTATATTGACTGGCTTTCTTAGAACAAGAATGAGATGATATATAGCTGATCCTTTTGAAAAAGGTGTCAACAACTTGATTTGAATTGTAACATTTAATTAAAGATGATGGAAACATGATTGGAAAAAGCCTTACGACTTTGGAACAATGAATAAGTATAAGTGTATTTGAAAGTCAATTGAAAGAAAAATATTTTTGATTTTTTTTTTCTTTCTAYCCTTCTAAGATCCAAGTTGACATCTGATGCAGAGAAAGAGTCTGTGATGATGTTTGGGAGAAATCTTCGTCAGCTGCTTCTGACCAGCCCTGTGAGGGGCCGTGCTTTGATGGGAGTAGATCCTGGCTACAAACATGGCTGCAAGTTGGCAATTATTTCACCAACCAGTAAGTTTCAATTCCAAACGTTTTTGGGAGGACTGATAAAAATATATTAATTTAGAGTAAAGATAGTTTCAAAACCTACTTTTTTATCAATTTTTTTTGGTAAAGCTTTTAGTGCTTTCCACACATCCTGTTGTAGAAATTCCTTTCTTCAGCTAGCATAAGGTTAAGTTTCTGGCACCTGGATTCCAGTGACTTCTTTGGTGTTATTACTGCTCTCTTAAATRGAATTTAAAATGCCTTCTGCCTTCCTAATACAGGTTGAAATGRTTGTGCCCCTCAGTAGTCAGCAAAGAGAACACCTGGCATTTTTATTGTTTACCAAAGAATTTGAATTTAAATACTTTCTATAATATTGCTTTTTTCATGGTTTGTGTCCTGGACATCTGGACACTTTTTCAACCCTTTTTGTTTAGCAGTGTGAGTTTAACGTAAGAGGTCAGAAGCATTGTTTTTGCAAAACTTCTTAGTTCACATATAGAACACAGTCTTTCCACTTCATCCTAGTCTATTCAGGGGATACATACCTCTTTAGGCTTGTGCAAAAACTATGTTTTCCTTTTATTTTGTTGTTACTTTTTGCTTGAGACTACATCCACTCCAGAAGAATGTAAAGAAAGGTGTGTTCTTTAGAAGGCAGTAAAGGTGAGGTAAATGACTGAGCTTTCATTGAACCATTAGCTATCAGTACTGGTTAATACAGTTCTTTCCAAATGTGATAGAYGGGATGATGACAAGAGCTAGCATTGGAGTTCTAGAACTTATGTATAGTGAGTCCTTAGTCTTTCTAATTTTCATCACCCTTTACTGGATTTCTAAATTGTACTACACTAGAACAATAAATATTTTATAGTCAATTGCTCTTTTTCTCTGTGATATAATGCATTGTATTTGCTGATAGTTTTAGGTGTTCATTACTTGATATGTGAATATGTCTGCAGGGAACTACAAAATATATTAACTTGTTTTTCTTTTGCAAAAGCATTCTTGTCCTATGCCAACCATACATTTCTTCTAAATGGGAAAGATGGCTGATTAAGAAGCTTTCTTTGTGAACCATCAAATTAACTTTTCTTGTGAACCATCAAATTAACAGTTCTGCAGGATATAGCCTTTGCACCTTTGTGGATTTAATCAAATGGCTTTGCCTTTTGTTCTAGGTCAGATACTCCATACTGATATAGTATACTTGCATTCTGGTCAAGGATTTCGTGAAGCTGAGAAGATAAAGAGGCTTCTGCTACAGTACAAGTATGCTAAAGAAGCTTTCATTTATTRCTTTTTCTTACCAAACAAAATGAAAATCTTCATTATAGAAATACTTGATTTTGATTGCAATAAGAATTCTACTGATTTAACTGGAAGTTTTTCTTCAGCCTAGTTCAGAGCTTGCTTTTTCTTTTGTGTTTGTGCTTTTGCAGTACGTATATGTTAGAAGCACATCAAATCAAGCCATGGTTATGAGTAAGGCTGTGGGCTATGAATGTATCCCCATAAAACTGTTAATCCACTTATTTTTGGGAATAGAAATTAGCATTCAGCTAAGAAATAACTTTAGCCTTCCTCTTCCTAGCCCCTGCAACCCCCAAATCACTCATCAGTCTTTCTCTGTTCCAAAAGCCACATTAGGTTTTGGTAGAGTTTTGTCAAGCWAAGGAAATCCTGCAAAGGTAGCTCTCCAGATGGAATTACAAACAGGGGCAGCATGATTAAAAGTTTGTGTCCAACTMTGTCTGTGGATAGACATCTGGTCTACTGAGTCAGCTGCTGAATTACCACAGCATACAGTCCAGGTTGTCTATAAGCATAAGATTGGCTTTAAACAAGGTGATTTGGTGGCTGGCTGGCTGTGGTGTGGGCAGTCAGAAGGAATGACCCCTCAAGCTGTTGCAAACTATGATATTCCTATTAAGGAATTAAGATGCTGATTGCTTTGGCTTCTGCTCTTTTTCATGACTCATACCAGATGAGGGAAAAATGAGGTGAAAGTGTTTGAGGACCATAAATAWCATTCCATTCATTAATATGAAGTATCATTTTTGGATTTTCGGCTTATATTACCACTGTACAATCCCATTACAAATAAGTGAAAATTTTTTACTCATCTCATGAACTGTCACATTGAAAACCTATTAAACACAACATGATGCTTCTAGGGATTTTTTCTCACTGTGTCTGGGCCTTGTGTTATCTAAAATTAGACATATTGATCACAGTGGTGGATTGAATACTATGCATGAAAAGGTATAAAAGAATATTTGAGAGTAATTGTTTTGAGAGTATAACAATACAATAATTTGAGACTAATTGATTTTTTTAACCCACACAAAGCTGCAGCACTGTTGTGATTGGCAATGGCACGGCCTGCAGAGAAACAGAAGCTTACTTTGCTGACTTAATTATGAAGAAATATTTTGCACCGCTGGATGTTGTTTACTGGTAAGATCCCTTTGCTGGGATATTATTCATTTGTTCAGCATATCTTAATCTAACAGGCAATTTTAGATGTAATTTTTGAAGTATTTCTGTTTGCTGCCTTGTCTGTATTTGAGTCAAGCTTGACCCAAGGTTCTAGCCAAAGAAAACTAGCTGTAGCTCTTTGAAGCATGACAGTAGTTATCCTGAGTCAGTAAGAGAGACTCATTGAAGCATTTTATTTTTTCTTCCTGAGGTTCATTCTCTTGCTGTTATMATTGTAACAAAGTATGTGAGAATAGCAACACTAACAGCTAAGGACCTGTCTGGCATTGTGTATTTCTTTCTTGATGAATGAGGTTTAACTGCACGCGATAAAGCTTCTGTTGTCTGACTGCAGTATGAAATGCTTGGTAATCCTATGGGAATTAAATGATCTGGAAATAAATACTGTGTTAATACCAAGTGGAGAGCAGTAAATATATTTATCCTTTTCAGACTTCAAATTTTATCCATTAGTTTGTTGAATTTGAACTGAAGTATTCTTCTCTTGGTTTGGATGAAAACTGTATTATATCACTTTCTTTTCTACCATGCAGTATTTCCTCTTTTTTTAATTCCCACCTTTATTTTTTTCTAAAGCGTTTTTTGTGATTTACCTTGGATTATCCTTTGTGCCAACATTTAACAGCATTATTTAGTTTTCACTGTCTTAGCATGCTGAAATAAGATTTCCATATTTTTAAAGAAGGTTATGGCCTTTTGCTGTTCATACTATGCTATACATTTAAAAGTGCCTTTTTTCATAAATTAGGAAGCGACCTTACAGATATGTTTAACAAATGTGTTATTTTTACTGTCTTATGGTGTGATTCCACTTGTTCTTCATTTCTAYGATTCCCAAGTAATTTTGTGCAAGATTCCATTCTTAAATCACTCTTTTATTCCAGGAGGCATAGTAAAGGTTTTCTAATGGTAATTGTTTGCAAAGGGTGGAGGTTATTCAAGCTTCTGAAAATTAGGCATCCTCTTTACTGAGTCCAACTCCAAAACACTGAATGTTTTRCAACTGTTGAGTGCAAAACACTTCATACTGTCTGGGTTTTGGCAAATGCTTGCTTTCACTATTGTTCACTTAATACAGCTTAAAAATCCATTATTATAGCAATAAGCATTTCATTAGAAATAGTGGTTTTGTTTATTTATTGATCACATACTACTTTACCCAGAAAAAATTGTTTATATRGCACTGTGATTGTTGTTTTTATTACAGTTTACTTCTTCTGATTTAATATTTTCTCCCTGTTTATAATTCAAGATGAYGAAATTTTCCAAGTAGTCTTAAGTTACCAAGTTCTTAGAACCAATAAAGGCTCTTGTGTAATAGAAATTAGTATAAATACTGTGTGGCAGCAGTCAGGTTAACGAGTTTGTTGCTTTCTCTAGTRGTGACCGATAATTTTTTAACATTTCACTTTGTCCAAAACTGCTATTTGTAGCAAAAATCTATAACTGCAGTTGTTTAACTTGACATGTAATATCCTAAAAATTAATCAGAAATATTTTTTAATTTATACATTTATGTTGTTAGTGGTTTTCCAGTGTTGAGCTCATATGGCAGAGCTAGTCCATACTTCAAAATTTGTGTGCAGAGCCATGAGGTGCTTCATGGTAAAGCAAAGTGGTGGGGTTTTTTTGTACTTCATGCTATAGGTGAAGTCTGGGACTCATTAAGAGGCTGTCTGTTTGTGAATTTATGTATGTGAGTTTACAGATGGGCTGCACTCGCAGTGCTTGTCTCTCTTTACGTTTTGTCAGTCTATACTGAGTTTTTTCATAAAGATCAGGGTTCCCGTATATTGCTTTCTGATAAACTAGTTTCATGTACATCTCATTACTTTATCCAGTGTTGGGGTTTCCAAGCCATGCTGCTGAACTCTGCAAGGCAGCTACTTTTTCCTTTCCAGCTCCAGAAAGCATTAATCTCCTTGGTATGTCTTAGTAACAGAAAGGAACRATGAGTCCAGCCATCCAACCCCACTTGTGATAATCCAGTGAAATGCCTGGAATTTGTCAGTCTGAGTTAAAAATGTGATACTTACTAAGTGAGGGGCAATTAGTACAGTGTTACTGTTTGAGTGATAGGTGGCACATTGGTACATGTAGRTGTACATTGGGATAACTGCTATACCTTTTGAGGGGAACTGTGGAAGGTGACTTGGAAGAATATGCTCTGCTGATCCTCCTCTTTTTAAATAGTTAAATGCTCTAGAGTATGTGCTTTCAGATCGCAAACAACTTTTCTGCTTCCATATTCAAAGCCTTCCCTAGATTAGGTTGTTTTCTCATGATAGGCTTTTTTTCAAAGTATGAGGACTTTGTTTATACATAGGCTGAATACATATCTCTCATCAGTTCTGTGGAAACCTGTGTATGCTTTTGGATGAAGTGATGTTTATTAATTGTTTTTCACCTAATCTATAAGAAATAATTTCAGCCATTGTTGGAACAGTTAATTCTGAAGGCCTGCTTCATCAGGTTGCAGTTGTACATAAAKAATGGATTTACTAATCAATATAGTTTTTAAACTGTGGGGAAAACAAAGCAACAAAGAACCTSAAACAAAACAAACAACCTAAACCCCCTAGAACAAAAAACCCCATCCAGTACTTGAACTGTAACAGAATGAGTCAGTTGCATCTAACTTGATACCTTTTCCCAAGCTTTCAGCTTCTCACAGGAATGCACAGAGCTGCATCAAGGTAGAAATCTTTGCCCAGCAAAACAGAGCTCAGCTCATTGCTGTATGCAAGTTTTAGAGAATTACTAATTGCATATTCTGTTGAAACTTTTTTTCTTTAAAGGAGTCCAAGTGTAAAGGGGCTTGGCAGATGAGGTTGGACACTCACCATAAGCTGTTGTTCAGAAAGGTGAATGATGGGGAGGTACTACAGACTTCAACTTCCTCAGGAAATATTAGCAGTGGAGAATAGGATCAGGAATGATTATAAAAAAATTAAAATCTGTTCATAATTTTCTGTCCAGCTTATCATATAGAACTTGGAAGCATGCATTTCCAGGGAAGTGAGACAATGATAGAAGGTATAATTTCAGAAAGGTGTCTGCAGTTGGTGCAYGCATGAATAATGAAGGCTAAATATAATATATGAAAATAATAATATATGAAAAGCAAGTGATTAAAATAAAAAATACTTTGTAGCAATAGCAAATATAAACTGCATAGAGTTTTACTGAAGTTTCCCATAGAGAAGACAAATCAGTGAAGACAGTAGTAGGAAATGAGGCTTATGGCATGATTTTTCATGTGGCTTTAAAACCTGTCTGGACTCAGTTTGACAGTTTTTGGTTTAAAGCAAATATTTTTCACTATTTTTGTAACTAACATGCTTTCAGATAGCTRCATCCAACCTAAATAACTACAGGACTTTCTCTTCTTTTTTTTTTAAATGTATTTTCCCTTTTAGAGCTGTGTTTATTGACTTAGATTAGGATTGGACTGGAGCCAGGGACAGTCATATCTAGTCTTTGGGTTTTTTGTTACAAATCAGTTTTTGTTACAAGGTTCAATAAATATTTTTGATTATTTATGTTAGTTCTATTGTGAGTTCTTGCCAAAGATACATTGTATTATAACCAAAACAGATGTTCTAGTTTAGACAAGTGTATTTGTTTTAACAGGACCAGAAATGTAAATGAAACAACATTGTATTCAGCATTAACATGGCAGATGATGAACTTTCAGGATTTCATTGGCCTTTTTGGATTAAATGAAAATCTTGAAAAAATATTTCAGGAATCTGTTTTTCTTTGATTGCTGTCAGTTTGAGGCATCTTGGAAATGAAAGCTATCTGAATGACAGGTGAACTATGCTAAAGCAGAACAAAACAAACAGCTCAATCTTTGTATTTGGCAAAATCAAATCACAATTTCTCTTTCAGCCTCAATGGTTTTCTTGTCACAATACAAGCATTCTTACTGATCTGACTCTTATGTGCTTGCTGCATTAATGCACACTCAGAGTAAAGTATTTCAGCTTGTATTTAAAAGGAAGTTTGATAAGTGTCAGGAATTGTTAATTTTTTTCAACATGCAGCATAGAATGCAGCCAGGCAAGTGTATTTTTTGTTGCTGTTTAAAGGGGTGGGTGTTTAATTTCTGTCTACTTGGTTTTCAACTTGATGCAAAATCCTTTTCTGCYGCTTACAGCAAAATCTTTTCTTACCCTCAAGACTTTATAAGCAATGTAATTAATAATTTACTGCTGTTTAGGTTCAAACACTTGTGCACTGTGACGAATAGGGGAAAGTCTGTAATGTCTTGTAAAGTTCTCATTGGGYTTCCTTTAATGTTTAAATTATCTGTTTTAGAATACTTAGAAATGTTCTGCTAAGGTAGAATAGGGCTGTAATGCCTTTTGAAGTTGGACCTTGGTGGCAAGAAATTGATTTAGAAATGTTTGTTCTATGGGATTTTAGGTCCGCTTGTATTTTATAGGTGTCTGCACATGCTTTAAATATCCTTTTCAATTTAAATGTGTGTTTTATGTTGTTGAATATCTACATTATGCTCTCTCAGCTTTAACAAATGCCACTTTCAAGTTCCATGCCTCTACATTTCTAATGTTACACTAGCTTAATTCCCATTACTTTTCTGCTTCATAGCACTTGCAGTTTGAAAGGGACCTAACATTTGGGTTCACATTATGATAATTAGGTTTCAAAGCAGTGTGGGGGGATTAAGATGTCTGAAGTCTAGTTGCTGAATAAAGTTCAGAACTACTTGTAAAACTTGTTTGAGTGGTTAACAGAAGTGGTTTTATTTATTCAGTGCTCATGCAGGATTAATCCGTATTTCATCAGGTACCCACAGCGCTGTAACTCTAGATATGACCTTGGGACTTAATTTACCCCATCTCAGTTTTCCTTATTAATGTGCCATGAAAGAGGTACATGAAAGATAGCCAACTTCAAAGCACCTTTTCAAATAAAGTGGTTGATATGAATCCTCTGGTATTTAACACTGTCTGTCAAATGTTTCAGCTGGTTTGCATCCTTTTACAAGCTATTGCTTGCTGCATTAATGCAGTTGTTTCAAGTCTGTTGAGAGTATGAAGGGGGTAGGGATATGGGAAACTTTATTCCTATTTCTTTTTGATTGTGTTTCCTTTAAGCTGTTATTTTTGTCTGTTAAGCTATATAACTTCCTTGATGACACATTTATGTACACACACCTACACACCTTAGGTCATTAGTTGTCTGATCCAGAAGATGGAAAGTAGTTTGGAAAGTTTTGGCTAAAGGAATACACATTCAGCGGAAATAATGCGCACATCTGAAATGTGCACTGAAGAACCTTTGTTCTGCTGTCGTCTTTTTCAAGCTCTAGTGGAATCATGAGAAGTCCTAAACAGTGAAGAACTACTTTGAGGAACAAAGAGGTTTAAAATGTGTGTGAATAAGACATAGTCAATGAAAACATTCTAAATTATGTAGTGATTTCTAGCCAAGCTGTCCTTCCTCCCTTACTTATAAGTTATGTTCTGTTGTGATTATTTACCACAGCTGAATGATCATGCACACTTCAACTGAAAAATCATTTTGCATGTACTTATATTTAGGGGAGACAGTCCTGTAAGTTGGACCCTCACTCTGCATAGAGATGACTTCCTCCTCCTACTCTTGGTTGTTCATAACTTGGGTAGTAATTTATCTATTGTTCAGTACAACATGGACTGGGACRAGTGACTGCATTTAAGATAGGATCCAGTGCTTGTTCATGGTGTATCCATAGACTGCTATCAATGTTGAGCTGGACCCATACTGTATTCAAAATGGGAAATTCAGAGGTGATCTTTGCCTTTGAAGCAAGGATTCACCTCWGCCCTGACTGTAGCCACCTGTACCATCTCTAGCTGTGTTTTTCTGAGGGGAGGGAAGGAAGTGGGTAAGCTGTGAAGTTGTGGTGGGGCCGGTGAAACAGGAGATGGTAATAACTTCTGGTTTGTATACCCTGAATTTAAAACTTTATGAAGCAAACTGTATAAATTATACACTTAATAATTATGGAGCTGTCTTTGATATTTCAGAGAAATAATTCATAGTTTTCAGGATGAGAACAAGGACTGATTGGAAGTATTTCAATGTAGTTAAAGAGATTATTAATTCCTTTAAGTTCAGAAAAAAAGTAAGTTACATATGGTGTCTAGATTTCAGCAATGTGAAAGCAGGGGGTCAGGAAGCAAATGTTACTAGTGAAAGAGATGTAAATTTTAAGGAAAAAGTCCATTTTTCCAGAACACTGGGACATGTCGTTTGACTTGTGTCCAAGGGAATCTGTGGTAAAACAGTCTGCAGGGAGAGAGGAAAGTTTTGTGCAACTTCCCCTCTGTGTTTTCTTTCTAAGAGTTTATAAAAGTTATGCATTCTCAATATGTAAATCTCTTCAAGTCTTTAAGGAATGCTAAATAAAGAGAAGAAAGAGCAGATTTTAGGATGAAAAGTCATTAAATGTGTGACAGCATGACTAAGGGCAGTAATGCATTCTCTTCAGTTAGAAACRTACTGATCTCAAATATACTTCTGCAAATCAGATAATTACAGTGGGAAATTGAACATGAGTTCTTTCTCTCCTTTATTTTCTCACAGAGAAGCCATTTATATTTAGGATTTCAAAATGAATTCTGTTTTCAATTTTAAGTGCCCCACTGAGCAGTAATTTGAACACAGGCTGTTTTCTTATAGATCTTTGTTATTTTCAGATTAATGAAACAACTTTTTTAAGATAATCGGCTTGACTTCATCTGGCATTGCAGTACAACAGCAGTCAGGTGAAAAGAGAAMACCCTCCAAAAATATTTGCAAACACAAAACAAGAAGTTGTTGGAAAGGTAAAAGATTATTGAGAAACACCAGAGAAAGAGCTCTTGCTCACTGCACCCTATCATTTCTGCATGGAATGTGYCCATCAGGTCCCTGGTGGCAGTTTTGGCATGTGTAAATTGCATGATGTATGTTTGTAGAGCAAAACTAGTTTTCCTAAAACTCATTTAAGACAAAATCAGATTTAGTCTTAATTTAAATGTACAGCACAAGACTAGTAAAGTGTGAGTCGGGGATTTTCTTTTGGGTGTGTTTAACTTCATTAGTAGAAGTCTTTAAAACAGTTATCACTTCACATTTTGTGGTGGTCAGTGTTTACAATGCCATCTCCTTTCTTAAGGGCTTTCTGTGTTAACAAATTCCTCTGGCCTAAATTCTCTTGTTCAAGACTATTTCCAGAGCCCAGAAATAAAAAAAGGTTGTAATAAATTCAAGGAAGATCAATACATCTGAAGTTTCCTAGATTGCTTCAGTCAAACAAAGGAGAACAACAAGGATGGTGAAGGGCCTTAAGGGAAAGCCATCTGAGAACACCTGAGGTCACTTGGTCTTGTTCAGCCTGGAAGAGACTGAGGCGAGACCTCATTGCAGTTACAACTTCCTCATGAGGGGAAGAGGAGGGATAGGCACTGATGTCTTCACTCTCRTGACCAGTGACAGGACTTGAGGAAATGGCCTGAAGCTGAGTTGGGAGGTTTAGGTTGGATATTAGGAAAAGATTCTTCACCCAGAGGATGTTTGGGCACTGGAACAGCTCCCCAGGGAAGTGCTCACAGCACCAAGCCTGACAGAGTTCAAGACGTGTTTGGACAATACTCTCAAGTACATGATGTGACTCTTGGGGATGGTGCTRTGCAGAGCTGGGAGTAGGATTTGATGATTCTTTCAGGTTSCTATCAACTCAGCTTATTCTGTGAAAGAAAAAGTTAATTTCCGTGTTTGATATTTCTGAGGAGGCAAGTTACATAACAGGACAAAATTAAACTTTTTATTTTAGRCTGAACTGATTTAGATAATTATTTAATGTGCTTACAACTTTGAAGTTTTTCYGTCCTTTTTGGTCAACACTGCAAGGTTCTTACCAGTTTAATATCCTAGAAAGAAAGCTCTTACTTAGCAGAACGAACAAGACAATAGTATAAAATGCCCAGTTCTCCCGTAATTGCTGTATTTATTTTATTCAACATCCTTTTTTCTGTYAAGAGTTACCAAACCACTCTTCATTGCTATTGACACACTCTTACCATGTTTGCAGTATCAGTAGAGATACCAAAGGATGGAACTTTAAAATCAACGTGAAAGGCCGTGTGCAGATCTCAGCACTGTGTGCCGTCTTGTACTTCTTGGCAGGAGAAGCCAAGGAGCCTTTTCTTAAGAGGTATCTTAGTGGTTGCCAGGGTCAAGGGATAGCACAAGGAATTCAAGAAGCTTGAGGAAGTGGTGCAGAAAGAATGAGTGCCATCAGGGAATAAGGGGCATGGCACCTTGAAGGTGCTTCCTCTAGACAGACATGCTGAAGTACAGCCTGTGGGAACTTTGTGMAGCTGTGTCCTCATTTGAGCTGTGTGTTCCTCACCTATTCAGTGCAGCAGGCTATGTCAAGAGAAATTTCCCACTCCTGCTCCCTGATCATTTGTGAGCATGAATGGGTGGTGTTCAGTCCAGGCTTAAAATTGAGGTTTGGACTTGAGCTGAAAAATGTGACCTAATATTGCTTCTCAGACTGAGCGTTGGAGAAGACTCCTCTAACAGCTGCACATAGGAGTTTTTTCCCATTACTTTGTTTATTAATTCCTTTTTAAGCTGAAGTAAGCAAAATACCCTTGTTTCATGTATCTCCAGAGTGTGTTTGAAAATGCTGTCTATTCATCAGAAGGCACGGAAGGTTAGAATTTGATCCATTAGTGTGAGGTCCCACATGAAGAAAATCAGTGAAGCTTTAATAATCCAAGACTTAATTGTTCCAAACTTGGTATTGATACTGATACCAAACAAACAGAAAAGCTTAGGCTTTCAGGTAAGCTGCTGCTGCTGCTGCAGCTTTTTAAGAGCTTCCAAAATGAGCATGCATGGTTCTGTAGTTTCAGGTGGCTTTTTTTTCTTTGAAGTAACATGTGTGGTCAACCTTAGTTTCTGTCACAGTGGAAATGGAGTGTAGTCAAATTTGGATGTTACCTGATAGAACACATTGAGAGAAAGTAACTGAGCTGAGTAATGATCATTCTTTGATGTATTTTTGATTTGCAGATCATTTGAAATTTACTGATGGCAGTGTAAAAAAAATCACTCCAGAGACTCTAAGCCTACTTGCGGTGGGCTGTGCTCTTTCATGTCCTATTTTAAACGTCTTGGAAGTAACCTGTGAACCACAGGTTGAAAACCATTGTGTTTGCACCTGAAAATAACAAAGTACAAACTGTTTGAAATAGATGAAATCCTCCTTCTCATTTGTATTTGCAGAACTTTAATTATGGGAATTTAATTATGGGAAATTGGGGTGTGGTTCTTGTTACCCATGTGTGCATTTTAAGCTGCTGGTCTTCACCCATTGCGTAGATGAAATAGAATTGCTCCACACTAGTATGGTATTGTCATGCTAACAACAAARTCTTTGATACTGGAAGTGAATGTAAATTAATTCTAAAATAAATTACGCTTGTGGCATTTGGGATATTWCTCTATTATCCTTCTTATACATAGGAGACATCAGAAACACATGTGTATGTTTTAAGTGACTGTGTCATGAAATAGCTATTGGTAATTGGCAATTGATAAATTTTCACTAGTAAAGATTGAGAAACTTCATTTAGGCTCCTTACTATGTAAAGAAGCTCTAACAGGAGTTATTTGTCAAATCCTGTCAGGAGTTAATTTAAGTGGAAGCATGCAAATATAGGGTGAATAATAGTGAGAGCATCCAGATGAAAATTATATAAATCCAAGATGATTTGTAATGTATTAAGACTGAGTTATTGCACAGTCAGAGCTGGTTGTATATTTGGGTAGTGTTTTGTCTTCAAGTAGACATTCTGTAAGAACCTAATGGAGAAGTAAGCATTTTTCCATTTGTGAGTTTGCCAGTAATATGTTTTTACTTAAGCTGAAATTCTGCCAAACTTCATACCTATTCATTTGTAAAACCACATTTGCTGTTCTGCATTTCAGCTCTTACTGGGCATCCTTTATTTTTGTGAGATGTGATATGTGGATTTACTTATTTATTTAAACTTAGTCTGCTATTAGCTTTGATGCTGATAGCAGAAGCTYAGAATAGGCACTTAGATTACATTCAGCTGCCAAACATTAGATGTCTTCATTTTAGTGTCTTCTAGCTGTCAGAGTGATGAAATTTTTCATCCTAAGCCATAAATGCTCCTATTAGTGGGGGGAAAAGTTTCTTTATTGTTTGAAGTATCAATATTGTTGAGATCTGCTAAAAATKAAAGTTTGTGGGCAGATCCTAACTTTAGGTAAAAATCTCCCCCAGAAAATATTTTCAGAATTTTTTTAGTAGTAAACCTCAGGAAATCGCCTCCTGTACTACTGCTGACAAGTTCCCCCAGTACTAGGAGAGCAGCTGGTGCAACCTTTGCTTTGAACCCAAAAAAAGACAAAATGCRTTGGATTTTAGGAAGATTTGAATATTGAACATTTATGACCTCTAAGTGTCTGATAGCCCAGAATATTCCAGGACTGAGAAGCAAATGCAACCTGTCTGTCAGTAAAGCAAGAGCTCTTTCCCTCTGCATTTACCTGAAATTGCAATTTCTCATCCTGATTTCAGGCTATTGGCTCTTAGAGGCTGTTGGCAGTTCAGGAGTGAGTGCTGCCCATGTTGCACTTTCCCCTTGGAGTAATTTTGTGTGATGATGAAACTGGGGGTTATGCTTGCCTGGACTCTTTTAACTTTTCTTATCTACAAAGTGCATGGCAGTCTTAAGAGCCCCATTGATATTGAAAGAAGCCGCAGCAACAGGAGATACTCAGCACACTTCTGGTTTTTTTCAGGGCATGAGAGGCAGAGAATATAGACATGCTGTGTGTCTCAAAGGGACTTTGAGTAGGTTATTTCAGCTTGAAAAGGGATTAGACTTAGATGACTGCGGTGTCATGTGGTTGTAACCGAAGGTGCCTATTGAGGATAATTCCTTTCTATAACTGAGTCCCAGCAGTTTTGTCAGTGATGAGTAAGTGGAGAGAGGGACAAATGATCTGTTTGTCATGGTGAGTGATATGGAGGCGAGAAACTGCTCCTGAACAGCGACATCAAAATGCACATGCTGCATGAAGCATCTTCTGCAGTACCCACCCCTCCTGCAACAACAATGAGCAAGTGCAGGGGAGAGGGCAGAGAGGAGAGAGTGATGCTGGCTTTCTTCTTCCTTTTCAGTTTTGGGGGCACATTGGTGTTGCTTGGGTGACTCCATGCATGGTTGTAAATGTAATCACATCCATCTAGSCATTCTGCATGTTTAGATGTTTTCTTTTCCTTATAATACCTAATGCTCCTGAAAGTGAATTTGTTGCTCACATAGAAATAACATTTTTGCTTTAATCATATTTGCAATTGCAGTTAATACCAGTTTCTAATTAAATCAGATTTTTTATGTAGCAGCAAATATTATTCAAACAGCTCAGCTGTCTGTGGATGTTTCTAAATCAAAAGCCTGAAGGTGGGAGTGATGATGTCTGTCTATAAGCAACTATAGTTATTCCTGATAATAAATTGACTTTTCGCATAAAACTTCTCTCTCAAACCTAATTAAATTTATGTKTTCTAAAACTTCTTTGGCAGCCAAGGCAACATGCCTACTGCCTGTTCAGTTCTTTTATTGGGTTGAACTAGAACTAACATTTAGACAGAATACATTTTGACATTTGAATTTGATGTAAATGTTTCAGGGAAACATGCATCCTCCATGCATGTTATTCTCTTGTCACCATTATGATGTTGTACTGTAAATATACTTTGTAAGTGGGCTTCAGTAAAACCAGTGATGCATTTATTGCTTGTTCTTGGTCTATTTTTCCTCATAGTAYAAAATTACAGCTCCAAGTTACTTTTTTTCTTTGTAATTAAAGTTATTTTCTAGAACTTTGTCATTTTTAAGTAAGTCAAACTGGATATTCCTGTGTTACTTCTCAGTGATTGTCTCTGCAAAAGGAAATGTTAACTCTAATTTTCTGCTGTACGAGTAAATAGAAAGAGACATTGTCAATTTGAATGTTTTAAAATGAAATAATTTTGATATCATGATATGGTATCTTTTTAATATATCCTGTTTTTCTAGCTAACAAGAACAGTAAAAAGACTTTTAAAGGAATGTTTAACTCCTTTTAAAGGAATGCTTAAGGCTCTCCTGYTGACTATTCCTCTTGTTAACTCCTGCTCATGTAGGTAAATGGCTCTGCCATCATCTTGGTGCTTGTACCTGAGTGTCCACAGGCACTTGGTACTGCCTTGGTTGTAGCTTTCTCCTTGGGGGAGCTTGTTGATGATCTCATGGCCTTTCTGGAGAAGGCCACTCACTCACTGGAAAGTCTGAGCTCATTATTAGCAGATCAAGCTAGAGGATATTATTTTTCCTCTTATTGGCTTCTCTTTGGTAAAGCAGTTACAATAGATTATAGGTTATTTGACTTCGTACACTAATAGGAATAATGTTTTCTGATTGAGACAAGATTTTAAGCCTGGGGTTGTTCTGGTACTACGTGAGAAGAAAAAAGTGGTGGCACCTTATTCAAAGCAGATTCTATTGAGTTTTATGGTCTGTAGGAAATTTCTTCCAGGTTTTTGTAAAGTAAAGATACAGATGAAATGCTGATTTGTGTCAATATACTTTATTTAGTATGTGATGCATAAAATGCAGAATTAATTATTTTTGGCTCAACTGTGAATATTAGCATWATGAAGCAGTGCTCTGAAGGTTCATATTAGGTCATGATAGAATAAAATTTATAATTAGTACAGTGGACTTAGAGCAAGATGCTTTCTTTATGTAAATTGTATTTGACTCATCTGAAATACCAGTTCTAGCGTTCAGTGCAGGTTGAAGTCTTAGTGATTACAACAGGTCTTGTCAGAATTTTAATGGAGTATGTATGGTTTGAGTTCATGTCTATTCCTTATTTATAAGGTTTTTSTAGGTTAGTTTCCATTGGATTTAATGACAGAATACAAGTTTGGGGGTTCTTTAGTATGTTACACTTAATATAATTAGATTGCATGAATCACATCTTGCATGCGGTGATGGTGATGTTGTGAGCTTTTACGAACTTCAGAGGAAGTCAAGATTTGGAACTTGTGAAATGTTTGTTCTAGTTCTTGGGRTATGATTAAACTCAAATCCAGGACATGCCAGTTTGTTGTATTAGTATTCTTAAAGCATTATTTATATGTTTTTTAAGAAAGTATTTCAACATCTTGACAGAATTCTGAACMTACCCATCTGTGGCTAATTTTATAAAATATTTTCGAATATATAGTTTACAAATAATTACATGGCATTTCAGGATTAAATTCTCCTTTATGCAAATTTATATTAAAAAAAGGATAGTGGAAATTTGATCCTTCATATTAAAATCTCCACCAGAAGTTCCTTAATGTAATATGGATCTGAATTTAGCTGATGTTTTGTTTGTGCTTAGACTGGGAAGCCTATCCTTCCTTGTGGGGGCAAAGGGGAGTATTTCATGTTTGTGCCTCGTTCTTTTGCTGGAGGRGGAGCCTGTTACCCCATGTGTGCAGTGGGTGCAGGAGATGCTGTCAGCCCGATCCCAGCTGCCCAGTCCGAGCCCTGGGCTGSTCCGGTGCAGCTCTGGCCGTGGGGCCGCACGTGGCGCTGCTGGTGTGCGGACGTGAGCCTGGCTCGGGGCTCTGGGCACGCTGACAGCCCAGCACTGCTGGCCTGGCTTCCAGGGGCAGGCTGAGGACAAGGCTTGGCTCTGCCACCTCCTGCAGTAGCCAGCACAGCCGAGCAGGCGCCCGGGGGCAGGAGATGCTCTGCCCTATTAAAGGGTGCTGCGTATCCCACCCTGGCATATGTTCTCCATAACCCCCCACAGGAGCTGTCTGCATCAGGCAGAGCCCTCCAGGCCCTGCACTGCTGTGCTGCCATGGAGTCTCTCTCAGATAACCTCTGGTTCTCATCTGGACAATTACTGTTTTAATATTGTGCTGTCTCTTCCATTGCCCTGATCTCCAAATTGTTGTTTTGTTGGTTTTGTTGTTAATTTTCTTTAAAGTAACAGCTGTTAATTATCAGCTGCAAGAATAGTCTTTACTGTTTAACATCAGACAGTGGAAATTAAGTGGGCCTGCTCTGTTCCTGCTGGAATCAGCAGGGCACATATTTCCATTAATTTAATTTTCAAACAATTTCATGTTTTCTTTTTGCTTACWGCATTTGAGGAAGCTGGGATTGTTTAGTGAGTTCTCAGTACAGCACTGTTTTTGAAAACAGAGTTTTGAATCTTAAAGTCTCCATTTATTTATGTTCCTGGCCAAGTTATGTGCTTTCCTTAAGTGTATATTTGGTGCTAAATTTTTAACCTGCCATTAAAAAAAACTTGGAACCTCAGCTTAATACTATCAAAACATCACATCTTAGCTACAGAGGATCCAAATGTTCTTGTTARTATGTAGTAGATTTTAGAGTTCCTGCTCATGGAAATATTTGAAACCTGACTGGACACACCCCTGAGCAAGTTGCTTTGATTCTCCCTGCTTTGAGTGAGAGTGTTGGACCAGTCAGTCTCCACAGGTGATTGTGACTGTGATTCAACCATTGTAGTTCTGAGGCATTCAGCAGTTGCCAAAAGCTGAATGAATCATTCCACGACCCTCACTCTTCAATGGGGGCTTGTCTTGCAGGATCTAGGCAGCAGAATAATGAGCGATCCAGAGAAGTAGATGTAGGATAGATGCTCATTGCCTACATGGCAGGGTGGAAGAACTGAGCATGAACTTCCTGGTGCAAACTTTGGCATCTCTGAGAGAAAACAACATAGTTATATTTGAAAAAGATGAATTGCCCATTTTAGTTTTGTTGGTGCCTTTATTTAAAGTCATGTAACTGACCTATAGCTTCTCAAATGTTTCAGAGAGACCCATTATAAAGTAGGGTGGGGATGAAAAAGAGGGGTAATAAGGTTAAAAAAAAAAGCGTGTTCCAAGATGTTCTTCTGCAAAATATGTGTTGCTGGGCTCATGAGTAATTAGCTGCATAGATGTGTTAATGTATCTTCACACTATTGTAAGGCATTAGATTGCTGGAATTGTAGTTGATTATTTAAGTGCTATATAGCATATCTATGGCTGGAGAATAATTTTGAAAATTGTGGTGTAAAAAGTAGGACATAAAATAAGATGCATTTTTGTGATCTGGTAGGTGTAAGGATCTCTTAAAAACTAGAAAACTAGAAAGCCGTCTTATCCTGTGCTTACATATTTGGATAACTACTAAAATGAAAAGACTACAGTTGGGATTGTCTTTTTAAATCTATGAGTAATTCGTTAGAATTGAAGCATGAGAAATTTTTGTCCAGATTTTCTTTTTTTAAGTGTTTGTAACTGAATTGATAATGTCTTTTAAAAGAAGTGGTCTTTCACCATATGTTTATGCCAGTTCTAGTGATACTACTCATGGAAAGTCTCCTGTGTGGATCTGTCACAACCTAAGGGAACAAATTATTCCCTTTTAAGAGACGGGGGAAAACAAATATAGCACTATCTAACTCAACTTTTATTTCACTAGTCCCAGATAGCTATTTTTGCCCTTTTTCCCCCCCTTTTGGTTTCAATCTTATGAAAGAAATTTGTTGTCTGTAAAAACATGCAATTCATTARTGTATTTCAAGTTTATGGGGATTTGGTCATTACTTTTATTTGTGAGGTTTTTTTTCAGAAGTTGATACATTCTTTTGTTTGTAAAACAGAATGAATGAGAGGGTGTCCACTGTTGTAAATGGTTAAAGGATAAAATATAGTATACCTAATGTTTAGCTCACTTCTATTTGGAGATATTTTATTCAGATCTCTTACTGTAAATGCCCAGCAGTTACATATGAGAGAAGTAAAATAATAATATTTAAAACTATGACAATAAGGAGACCAGAGAAGTAATGGATGAGCCATAGAGGTCTAAAAAGAGGAGAATGGGTAATTTAATAACAAGGCACTCAATCTGCTTCTGTTGCTCTACAGACATTTGAATACATCTTCCTGCCTTTCAATCTGTCTAAGAAAAGTAACTGAACTATTAAAAGTGCTTGTTAAGGTAAAGTAAGCTTCAATTGACTTTTTTTTGGGGGTTGTTTTAGTTTCACATGAAAAATGTTACCTTTTTCTGAAGAATGAGTAGCCTACTCTTTTTCTTAACTTTCTTGTTAGATTTTTTTTTCCTGTCTGTTGCTATAATCCTTTTTATACTGTAATGCTGCAGTTCCTTCATAGGGATTAATAGATTTTGCTGGAAACACTAAACTAGTACCTCAGTTTTAGAACATTTTTTTCTAATGAAGAAAAATATTTTCCCTGATGGGCAGAATGGAACACTTCCTGATAATTGACAGCTTTGAATAGTTGTAAACTAGATCACAGAAAATGTCAAAGGAACTGTATTGTCCTATTTAAAAAAAATTAAAAGGAAAACCCTTAAGCAAATGAGTACTTCAGAAATAGTAAGTGTACTGTCATGATTTAATTTGTAGAAGTGATTTTTGAGAAGTAGAAGCATATAACTTTGATTGGGTCTGCATGAAGCACTTTTACTTTATGTAGCATTTGTCTTGAATATGTTGAGCTGGAAAATAAACTCATTGGGTGAATGCATCTTCTGTAAACCAAAACAGTTTATTTTTTTAGGTGAATTCCAAATGAAAGTAAACTAAAGAGAAACTACATGGCTAGAAAGATGTGGAAAGAACACTTTTTYTTGTTTAATACCTCAAAGAATTTTTCCTGCCAGCATTTATTCTGATTCCAGAACTCTTAATTTACTTTGAGTTTCTCTGTGTGGAAAACCTGGGWACTTCAGAGTTCAGTAAGCTGTGCCAAGAAGTGTCTGTAGGTTAAAAATATTTAATATGAAGTCTTTGGATACAGCCTCTCTGTTAAGAGGGAYGGGGAGGGAGCAGAGAGAAGCAGCGGCAGAGGATCTGTGGTTCCTTCCCTGTACACAAAGTCTTTCTACATTGCATTGCTCAGCCCTGGTAGAAGGGATGTGATTGACTCCACCTTTCCCTCCTGGACCTGTGCTGGGGAGAGGGCTGGGTTGGCAAGGAGAGATTGGGTACTAAGATCAGTGGTATTGTAGGAAAGCACAGAGGGGAAACAGAATAAAGCCTGTCTCTGGCCAAAGCTACAGGTCAGAATTTTGCATGAATCAGGGCTGTGGAGGCAGCACAGCAGCACTGGCCAGGCTGCCTCCCAATGGCCCAGAGTGAGCATTAAAGAAAATGACAGTTGCTGGAGGTGCTGTTCTCCAAGAGGCATTTTCCTCCATATGCTGTGGTCTTGTCCAGTTATGCTCCACTCTGGGGACAAAGTCTCCCTGAGAGTTCATGTGACTCCAAGCTCCAGCCTTTGGTCTGGATTGACTAACTGCATTTTAGGCAYAGCAGTTGCTGCATCTGTGTTGCTCATTCCAAGAGATAAAAATGAGTCACAGGAGCCATTATAGCACTGGAATGTCTTGTTCTTATAGCCTTTCTAGGTAATTTCAGACTGACTATTCACATGTGATGCTTCTTAATGCTATGTAATTTGATTAAATCTGAATGCTCTGTGAAGTTCACTGACAAATAAATTGGTTGAGAGGTCTTTATTCACTCAGAACCTGATGGACTCTCCTCAGYGAAGCATTTAKTTTCTTGAATGTCCTGTGTCCCACAGAAGGGTGRTGTAGGCAGAGTATGCAATAGGAAAGTGTTTTGGCTTTAAAATTATATAGGCTTTAGTCAGACATTTTTCCCCTATTTTATAAATTGTCAGTGACAGTGCCGAATACAGGTGGCACTAGTAAGGTCTGGCTATTTGTTTATAGGTAGGAATCCTGTTTTTTAAAAAAAGTCTTGTTTGTTTCCACAACCTTCATATCTGGTAATGCTTCAACTTGAGTTACTATACATGAACATCAACTACCTGGTTTCAGGGTTTTACCCTTTGCCTCTGCTGTTTCTAAGACCAGCCAGGATACATCTTGCCTCTTGTAAGATCTTGCATGGCTGGAAATGGACTGGGTTAAACACCAGCTTTTTTGCCATGTGCTATCACTGCAGAGGTTTCTGCTTGGCTGAGCTGAGAAGCTGCTGGCAGGACAGTGTTGGTGACAGCCTTCTGCTCTGGAAGTTGCAGATTCCTTTGGTCTGCTGTGTTTCATGGTGCTGAGTCAAGCTTGCCATCTTCACCAAGTGCTTGAGGAGCAGGGCCTAAAAAAGGCTGCTGCTTATTGAGCCCTTCAGTAGGGAACAGTTTTCATAGGCTTTTTGGGGAGCATCATCATCTTTTTGGACTGTGCCATGTTTCTACTGTGCTTCTAGGTGTTTTCATTTCAAGATTGCCTATAAAGGTATGAAATGTTTAACATCACCTAGTGTTTCKCTTCTTTTTGAAGCCTGACTGCCAAAATCATTGTTTCTTTGTCTCCCTGTGCTTCCCTCCTGGGTAAAAACAGGTTGGGTGAAATCTTGTCAGTGTCGGGCTACATTTTTTCAATGCTGTATGTACAGTTTGTTCCCCTGAATTCACTGGGATAATTTAGTTATGCAAAACTGCTGACAAACTGTGACAGTGCTATTGAAATTATGAAGTATATTTGTAAAGACCATACCCATTTCCATGACTGTTATATTTTAGAAGTGATTTCTAGGGTTTTCATTTCCTATGTCAGTACTAAAGCCTTTTTTTTACTTTCCTTTCTTCTAACAGTAATTGATGATTGATAGGTAACTTTTGAACATATTTGAATACAACCATTTTTCATTTATACTGCTCAGAATTGCTGCTGTTGCATGGTAATCACATAAAATATGCCTTTTTTAAGTTAAACTTGTCCTATTGCATTAAGGTAATGTTGATTCTACATCATCCATATTGTCACAATTTCTTTTCCTTGGCATTGCTGCAGCAAGGAGATGAGCAGTAGTTAAATTTTCTCTGAAGTTCCTGGTGTACTGTGCTGTTTTAARTAAAAAAAATTACTTGACTGCTTTTTAGTTGGATAGTTAACTTGGAAGTAGATTTTGGACCTAAAGCTCAGATTTAAAGTTCTGCAAGGGCAGAAAGGAGCTTCAGCTCCAGCTGCTTTATGAGCAATGACAGCACTTGTTTTCTGAAACTGTCAATGAAAGTGGTGGGGGCAGTCACAGGTGACTGTCACCTTCAGTCTTGAGACATGCCACCCTAGGTCTTTCACTTTTCACTGCAGACATGGGACGTGTATTTCTTCTGGGGATGAAYCCACAGCACCAGTTTTGTTCTGATAACAGCATCTGGCACTAGATTGATTTAACAGGCTCTGAGGTTTGCTCTTTTCAGATATGCGCTTGTACGGCAGCTTCTGTGCAGCTCTGACATGGCCACACGCTGCTGTTGTTTTTTCTGCCTCCTAGCACCACGTGTGAAGCTAAAGCTCTTTGACACCTGCCATTTGGACCCTTTTCTTACTGAAAAATGTCATCGTTTTCAGACAAGATGAAGACAGATATCTGATCATTCTTCCCTTTGCAGGGATGTGCTGAGGGCATGGTTCATACACAGCTGAATAAAGGATTCCAGACTGGAGCTATAGAGTTGGATTTATTAGTTTAGTAGGGTAACTAGTTCTTGATTTGGGAGTTCATAGAGTTTTCTTGTGAGCAGACATTGAGGAAGTCTTGCATTTTATCTGTTCTTGAAAGACTAATTTGGTATTTCAAACCATTAAATTTCGCATGTTGTTCTTCATCTGAAAGACTGTACTTGGATTCTGTAGGGAAGTTTAGTTTTGCATAAGCATACTAGAAAAATTGGGAAACACAGTATAATTGTAAGACTGTGTTACTTTAAGATAAGTAATTTTTAATGATCCGAAGCAACGATACCAACACTGGTATTAGAGTATCTTGCTAAAAATGGGTTGAAACAGGCCTAATTCTTTCCTCTTGAGTAGGTTCTAAAGCTCTGTACTGTCTACCAGGAAAACCATCTGCTTAACTGATGCTAAATATCATTTGTGGCTGAACAGGAGAGAAATAATTCCTAATGAAAGGATGATTATCTTGAACTTCTGTCACTTCAGCAGCTGCTTGATAAGGTGCTTATTTATTGTCCCTGCTGTGGGGTCAGCAAGCTGTTTCAAATGTAGGGTTTGTAACAGAAAGAGGTGATACTATTCTGTGTTGTAATCTGCTGTAAAACAGAGTCTCTGGTATGAAATAATGTAATAGCTTTTACTTTACAAAGTAGATTGAGTTGGTCAAGACCAAATTCCTTTCTTTACATGGCATAGTTTCTAGTAAACTTCAGAAAGTACATAACATATTCATATGTGGCTAGAAACACTGACTTTTTTTTTTTTTGTTCTTACTTCAAAATGCTAGTTGTAAGCAGAATTTCAGCTAATATTTTCTATGGAAACTTGTGGGATGCAGCTGAGCAACTATGTGGGTCTGTTTCACAGCTCATCATTTGGTGTGCTCACTGGAGACTCTTTGTGGGATAAAATTTTTGTGTGCATGTGAGCTCTGAAGCAGGAGCTGTACTTTAAGGCTTATGGTGTCCCTCCTGCATCCAATTGAATAGCTGCAACTGTGACTCACTATGAGCTTTTTTCTAATACTTTTGCTAAAGATGGCTTTAAAAGCTTTTGTCTGATTTAACTGAYTTTGAAAGATGGACTGTCATATAAGCAACCCTTCTGTGGCTTGTAGTAACGAAAGGTTTTGAGTGAAGCAATGGAAATTTGAGGAACATTCCTTTCTCATCTAACAGTCGTTCTAGTATTAAATATATTTTGCAATGAAAATATCTCCCGGGTTCTATATATTGTTCACATTTAAAACTAATTATTTATATTATTTTAAAAACACAGATTAATTGGATGCTTTTTGCCTTGATTCTATTGAATAATGATGGCTTTCTAGAATAATCCTTTTTCATGATTCTAACATCTTCCTTTGCTGAACTACTACTTTATTGGTGATGGAGAAACACCATATTATGAATCTTATCTCATCTATCAGAATGAACAGGCTTTTGAAAAATCTCTTTGGCCTATTTATTCTTTGAATACATTAAAAGGTTTTGGTATATACTGAATAATCTTGAACTTCCATGATTTATGTTTCTCATATGAAAAAAGCAGTGGCATAGCTGTGTCGGAGCCAGGTGTGTCAGTCCTGGTGTCCTGTTGTTCCTGTGGCAAAGCACGTGTGGCTGCACAAATCCCAGCCCTGCCTGTGCTGTGCTGTAGGCTCCAGCTGGCCACAGTCACCACCACAGCAGGAGGAATTTTTGTGCTGTGCACAGCACAGAGGTGCTGGAGCACTTGTGTGCCCCAGCATGAGTTGCTAGGAAGGGCAGGTAGCTCTGCCTGTGCTCATGGGGAGGAGCTGAAGGGGCTGCTCAAGGTGCTTCTGCCATGTGCAATGTCCTGYTTGACAGGAGCAGGAAGAGCAAGACAAGTCAAAATGCAAATGAGGGGTTATTGCTTTTTGCTGTGAAGAGCTTTTTCAACCTGCCCTAGCTGGCTCTCATTAGTCAGCAAAAATGGATGTATAGGGAGACATGTAACAACAGATGCRGGCATCCTATTTCTATACTGTAACTCTCAACCCTTTTGGGTGTTAGGCTCTTCAGGAACTATTTGTGACATCTGTGTTTCCAGTAAGGCCCAATGGATTTCTCATTCATGAAGCAGCCCAATCTTCTTTTGAGTATGTGCTTAATTAAGTCTTCCTTGGCCCTTCTTCTTAGTTTTAATCATAACATCTGCCAACATAATTAAATCTTGATACATTCCAACTGAATGTCCAAATGCAGCCTTCTTTTCTAGAGAGTATTTTGTCATTTTATTTGTCATTGTATGATTTCATTTTAATTTTCTGTTCCAGGTGATTCAAGCCCCAATTATTTTAGTAAATAACACTGAATAAACCTTTGACTCTTTTTTTACTGTTGTACTTCATGGGAACTTCTGGCTTTTGTAGCCACAAGTTTATGAACAATATATTTATCAATAAATATGTAAAAAGTTGGGTTAGAGGAATTAGCCACAATTGCTATATCATGGATGTGAAGGGAGTTTTTGTGGCAAATCATCATTTTATAGCCAAATATGAAAATCTTGGCCCATTCTGAGGTTGGCATACCCTTTGCTTTTAGAGTGACCAGGATTTTCTTCCAAGTAATAAACATCAGACTCTTCTTTGTACTGGTGTTTTAAAGGATTGTAGTTGTAGATCAGGAGTTGGAAGTTGTAGGAACAGCAAGTTACATAAAGTTGGATAAAGTTGCCTTTTGCTTCTCTATAGGTTRTTAATGCAGTGTTACATTTGATTGTGGAGAAATGATCTCAATGTAATATAGAAGTCTGAAATGTTGGTAAGGTGCTTGAAAATGTCAGGAAGATGCATTCATYTTTAAACCCACAAATGTCTAGCCTGATACATCTTTTCTGTATTATACATACACTTGATGTTTTACATAGCTTTGAAAATGTTTMTAGTGAAAACTTACTACCTAAGAAACCTATGAGTTTTAAAAATTGTAATTTAGTTAAACCACTGTTGTTAACTAGCTGATTACTTGGAATCTTTGTGCATTTTGTTGGGATGTAATGGYTTTGAATTTAAAAAGGAGTTAATTGTAAGTGTTCTTATTTTATTTTTTTTTACAATTTACAAGAAAGGCTTTTTTCCTGTAAAGATGAGAAGATGGAAAATCTGAATATACTTTTCAGATCAAATTGGCAATGCTTATTTAAGCTGAGTAAGAAAACAACTTGCTTTAGTAAATGTTAAAAGGCTCCTTAAAGTATTTTGAGTGTAGGTGGCAAGGTCTCCAGCATAAAGCTGAGGGCCCACCAGGTGGTGCTGGTGGAATACATTTAATGTTGCCCTAGCTACTTAAGATGTGTCTTAACTGTGAATGAGATGAGTGCAGTACAGGAAAACTTAGTTGATATGCAACAAACCAGTTTGTACACTGTGATATTGTGTAGTGGCTTTGTGATTTAGGCACTTTTAATTTTTAAAAATTGAATATAGATGCTGAAGAAAAACCGTGGGATGTCRGATGTGGGAAGCATGATATGGAGGCGTAGTTCCAGATCCTTTACCTGCTTTTTTTGTTAATTCAAAGAGAAGTTTAGTTCATTCATGTCCTAGGAGCTTATTGTATCATATCATAACCATGTGCTTATTTACCTACTACATATTGACTTTAAAAAGCAAAATAATTTTTCACTAAAGCTGTTTCAAATGTTTCGATTTGGTCAGAATCTTTCCTCCTAAGGAATGCACAGTAATGAGATCTCATTATGGGGCCAATTCTTTTGGTTTTGTCTGCTAAGTAACTTAAAAAGTCAAAATAGAAACAAATTCTGAAGATGCACAAGATCTTCATACAATTTCTCCAGCTCTTATGAAGTTGGKTTTTTTTTTAATCTTTTGAGAATTGTATCCATTATAGAAATGGGAAGAGGGGATTGAAGAACAGTGTGGACCACAGTAGTTTGGAGTAAATTTCTGTTTCCTACTCATTTGAGCATGTTTGGTTTTCTCTTAATGTGCCCTGACATGAAATATATATACATTATTTAAAAGACGTGATGTAGAACATTTAGCAAAGTTAAAGTTAAAAAAAAAAAGTTAAATTAGCTTAAATTGTCTATAAAGCCATCCTCCTTTTTAAGAGAATGATGAGAATGTGGAAAACATACAAAATGTCAGTGAACCAAAGTGACTGTCTCCTGTCTAGTCAAAAAGTAAAAGCCAGAACATCTGCTGACAATTCCTAAAACTTGTAATCTCAGTATTTTTACCAAGCTCTAAATGTTTTAGCATTCTGTGTGCCATTGTCACATTAGTAGCCACCTCSCTGTAGCCATATCAAAGCCTGTGATAGCTGCTAAGAGTTCTGTAAAAGTTTGGTTGGCTGTTGTTGAATGAACCAGRGGATGGTTTCTTGGGAGCGTGTGGCCTTACGCGTTTAATCTGGGTAAAAGATGTATTTAACGTCTGGGATTTGCTGTCTTGGGCAGAGCWGTGTGAGGTTCTACGTGAGTGGAAATTCTTGCTCCCCCTTTCCATGTCTGCTACACCAAATACTTCATAGAATAACTGCATGTGTATACTGAACCATCTMAGAGTGGATCTCTAGTATCCAGTGTATGCTGCTTCTGAAAGTATTTTTTATATCTTGTTCTCTTTCTTGAGGTAATTTTTTACTTGGCTTCCCTCTTTCTCCTCACCGAGTGTATAAATGTTTTTGCACTTGAGGAAAGGAAATACTCTTTTTTCAAATGTTTCTGTCTCCTATCCTGAGTGTTAGTTTTATCTACTCATTTTAGCAAGGAATTTTTGTACTGCCTACCTTAAAATTTGGCACAAGTCACATATTACCATAGAATGGCAGTGTTGGTGCAATCCTTCTGCTTCTGCAAATCATCAGTGTAGTATTAATGAGAAACAGTAAAATATTGAGTGTGTTGAAATTCCCATCGAGTTCACATCAGTTTGTTCACTGTAGAAAATACCAGGAGAGGATCAAGCAATAGGCTGTGTTCAGTAGTACAGTTTATAATACAGCATTGTAAAAATGACTGCAAAACACTGATTTTTTWAAAAAATCTAAAGTTCTATTACTTATATATTAACATATAATAGATATAATTAATTGTATTAATTATGTTATCAGTGTATTAAATTTAAAAATTGCATGTGGGCTAGCATTTGGGATCTGTTGGAATATGAAGATTGAAGAGAGATTAGTGAAAAGCTGTTAGAAGTGTGTGCTTACGTGTGGTTTTTTGGAGGCAATATTCAGAAAGGGAACGCTTGCCAGATGCTGCCTTTATAAGGTGTGAACAGGTTGAGAAATACGTTCTGCTGCATTGTTCTTTAAATTACTTGTTCATCAGAGAAATCAGTTTTATGAGTCTTCTGTCAACATCTTTATGTTCAGCAGTTAGGTTTTTGTGATACGATCTTACTTCTGAGCCCTGTGATGGGAATGTTTTATGAATGTCATTTATAGTGAAGGAGTGCTCATAATACTGAATCTTTTTGAAAGATCGTGAAATAGTTTCATTTTCACTTGCCCTATTCACCTGGTCTGAGGATTTTTTTTTCTCCATTTGAGTGAGTCTGGAGGTACATTAATCTTAAAGATAGCAGTATTTTATTCTCCGTGTTTATTGAAAGATCCAGTCTGTTTGTACTACTGTTCTTTAGAGTTTTGGGTAACTTTATAATCTGTCATGTGTGTACAGCACTCCACCAAATTCCAGTTTTGACTGGGGAAGAGGGGAATCTGTAAAAAAACCAGTAAGAAAGTCTTAGCTTTTTTATTTGCATTTTACAYTATTTACTATTACTGTGCTTGCAACTTTGAATGGGAATATATTTAACCTCTGAGCTGTTCTCCAGCTTTTTCTAAAGGGAGTGGTTTCTAGGTATCAGTTTCTTTATGTAAAAATTTGACCTAATAAATGTTCCTAAAAGGAAAATTTATAGTCCAATTTTAAAACAATATAAAGCRAAGTTATGGATTTTTGCTGAAAGGTCTGTTTCTTAAGGTCTGTGGTTTCTCTCCTTATGGTAAAGATTAGGTTATTTTAAAAGTGGAATAGTAAAAGTAAAAATAGTTCTGAAACTGATAGTATTAATCTCCAGAGCAGTAGCTGTATGATGCCATAATTATCAACCTGAAATTCCAGTTCTGTTGAAGTTATTTGAAGAAATATACTGTTGATTCAGTGGTGTCAGAATTTCACAGCTGAAAATAAACTTAGACTRTGAATACTTGATTGCAGTTTTTCTCTTGAGTGGAACTAGAGCACTTGAAGAGTTTTTAATTATGTGTTTGATTTGAATTGTTGAGTTTATCATCATTACTATATGAGTTTGAGGTGTATGGTATAAAAATGAACGGAAATTTAAATTCCTGAAGACAAGCAATCTGTTTTTCTTTGGGGATGGCAGTGAGAGCTGGGAGAAGACGGTATTGAATGCTGCTGAGAAGGGAGCTGCAGCTCTGTGGCTCAATCTGTACCGAGTTGGGGCTTTTTGAGTGTTTTAGGGCAGCTGGGTTGAGGCAGTGTGTGTGCATGCTCATGTCTTGGGTTCGAGTGATACGTTAGACTTTAGAATGTAGGTGTTTTTAATGAAATTRTCAGGTAGGTTTCATTTTGTTTATGGAAGCTGGTTTGCCTATTTACTTCTGGTAACACTTGTTTCTTGTATTCATTTTCTTTCCTCTTGTAAGGATTGAGAACAGGGACTGAGATCATGCACACTGCGTGTTTGTAGTAAGGCCAGAATTGATAAAGAATGAATGTTGCAGGCTAGGGAGGGGTGGTTTTGCTTAAATGGGGATATTTTCCTTTGTAATGACTTACTTTTGTAAGCATTTGGTTTATTCAAAACCTGAGGCTTTACAAAAAAACCCTAAATATTCGGTTAAGTCACTTGCAGGGTCTTTCACGTGTGTTTTTCAGCTGTGTGCTGTTTTACATATTTGCTGTTTTATTTTCCAGCATTGTCAGTGAAGCGGGAGCGTCCATCTACAGTGTCAGTCCAGAGGCTTCCAAGGAAATGCCAGACCTAGACCCTAACCTAAGAAGTGCAGGTATGAAGAGTATTTCATTTTATCATATTTCAACATGGAGCTCAAGTCTCAATTTTCTTTAAGAATATAAACAAAGCCTGCTTTGTTTATATTCTTAAAGAAAATAATAACCAAAAGTAGAAACAAGTTTGGCTATTTTGTTTCTAAACTTTAATTATTCTGTCATTTCACATTTGAAGTACTAGGCGTGCAAGTGAATGATATCACCTTCTACTAACGCCTGTAATGTAAAGATCCTTGTGGATGTGTTCCTTCAACAGGCTGGTACAGGAGAATTTATAGCGATGAATAGAACCAGTGAATTGCATGAACTTTCACAGTTGCACATGTCCATGCTTCCTTCTTTGTGTGTACATAAACATCTCTAGCAATAATGAAACCATTCAAGGGCTGGAAAAACAATATAAAACTAGAGCAGATAATTTTAACTTGTGCATTTGTTGGTGATCACTGGAGTCTTCATGTAGCTGAATACAGTTTTCAGGAAATAATGTTCAGGTTTTGTGTTTAAAAAGTTATCTACTTCAGCCTAAATGTCACTRAGGTGTAACACAGCAATTGGAAATGTGCAGGTATTGCCACTTTATARTTTTAAGTTTTTGGTTAAAGAGTAGTCTTTAGAGATCAAATTCCTAGTAGCTCTGTCCATGACCAAATTCTACTCATGGATTTGTTTTATTCAGAGACAGCTGTCTCTGAATTTGTTTTATTCAGAGACGGGTTTGAAGTTATTTTTGTATTACTTCACTTACGTATTTTTAATTGTATGTCTTTTTGTATTTTATTTAATCTACTTTATGGGTTTTTTCGTTCTTAATTTTTCTGCAGTTTGCTGTCATACTCAATCAAATATAGCATACTGGAAAATGCAGCAGCACTTGTGTATAGAACTTTTCCAGTCAAAATTATAGTGTTCTTAGATTTAATGTTTTTCTAGCAGGTTACTGGCCTGGAAATCCTTTGGAGGGTATAGATCAGCAGAAAAGAATTCTGACATGGTATATTCAGGGGTAGAACTTTATAGAATTCCCCATGTTTCCCTTTCCTCTTATTTCCACAAAGGGGAAAGTGTTAACTTGATGTTTGAAGTGAATGTTTTTACAGGAATGTTCTTGGAATGTCTGTATCAGCCCTTCCATTTGCAGGAGAGGTCTCTAGCTTCTTTTTGCTTGACTCCTTTTTCCCTGCCTGTGAACAGACTCCGTTGTGACTATTTCTTCCCTGGGCCACAGAGGTTTTAAATGTGTCATGGTATGGCCAGAGCAAATATTAGGTGTATGACATTTCTGTGTTTGTGACAGATAGCACTAGCTTTCCCGTGGGTCACAGTTTTTTATGGTGCTGATGTATTAAATGTAGGYTTAAAGTATCTAAATGAACAAAAAACACTAAAAAGGAGGAAATCTAATTATTAACATTATGCCTTTACAAGTGTACATGTTTCTCATTTTCTCCAAAATTAATTTTTCAATATTCGAGACACTTTTTAGTGTTGTGCATCAAATACAGTGAAGTGAAATTTTTTAATATATGATCAATTCAAATATTGCTTACCTCGAGTTCATAATTGCTCCATTATTACTAGGATTTTCTTCAGCCTTAATTTAAGTGCTCTTGCATCTGGTTTTAAAAGCATCTGTAATTTTACCATGCTGCAGCAGTCCCACAGAGTGGATAGAAATTGAAAAAGGGTAGGATAGAAATTGAAAAATAATTGCTTCGTTCTATGGATGTTGGCCGTTATGAAACTGACACCTAGAACTATCAAGGTATTCTAAAATTTTCAGGCTTTCTTCCTCACATCTTTTGGTGTCAGTTTGTAATTAGCTGTGGTAAAGCTATGGATGTTTTCTTGAAGTTGAGTGTAAAAATGGTACATAACACTTGAGGGAAACGTTAACTGATTGAGGCTTTTTCAGACTTTTTTCTTGACTAGCTTACTTGTATAGTTTCAATTTTCCTTTAATTAGCAGCGTACAGAAAAGTGACATTGTGTCAAAGCTGACTTGCTTTTTATTTTAATTGTTGTCTTACATCATGTCAGATTCTATGCTTACATGATAGCATTTAGTACATTAAAGGAAGCTGACAGCTGCATGATGAAGTGTGACATTTATAGTTAAAATAAAAGGTACAGCTGACGTGAGATATCTGTGATCTTAACACTATTTGCCACTTTAACATTTTTCTTAACAAAACTTTATAGAAGGTTTTTTGAATGACACAGATAGACCTATGTTTCTCTATTGGGTCCGTAAAAGTAGAATATTAAATAAATACATGTTATAAGAAGATTTTCTCATATTTGGAATATTTGCAGTGGTGTTTAGCAAATTTTTGTAGTCAGTTTTTGCTTTATATAAAGGAATAGAAGTTATCAATCCTGATGGAAAAATTAATTTAATAGTTTCTCCTTGGCTGAGTGCCCTATATAGGGGGAAACCAGCAACCTTCATAATTTCTTGGGGGTGCTAATTAAAGGTATTAGTTAATCCAAGGTCTCAAYTGGCATTTTTTTCCCCTTTGAGCTGTCTTTGAAGGTCATGGATGACACAAGTTTGTAATGAATGATTGAGAAAGATCTCTTTTTAAAACCAATGCTGTATATACAGACTGTAGAGGAAAGTCTTTATACAGCACTTTTAGCCAAAATTGCACCTGCTTAAAAAAGAAAAAAAGGTTTTCTTAAAACAATTTTCTGTTACCTACAATGCAAGGAATTAAATAGGGTCTTTCCAACTTCAGGAGTGTTCTGAATATTTCATGAAAGTGCAGAAGCTTCTGTACTGCTACTGCAATTCCTATAAAATCTTGTGGAGTGGGACTCAGCTAAGTAGATAGTAAAGAGCTTGATGAAACCTAGTTACTTGTGTTTGAGTAGAGTGAGAAGGTATATATCCCCTTCTGACAATCATTGTAGGATTAATGAGCAGAACAGCTATTTCTCAGCCTCACAGAATTAGGAGATAAGAGGCTTAWAGACCAGAGCAATAAAAGGATTTCCTACTTGATAGGCTGAGGAAGTTCAGCTGCAGCAGATTAGGAGGGCTCTGCCTAGAGAGAAGCCACTGGAGTTCAGTAATGGGGGTTTTGGATGAACCTGCAGTAGGATTGCAGTCTGACAGACAAGGGAGTGCAAGGCTTCCTTGAATTCTTGTTCTCAAAAACTGTGCCCAGGGACACACTTGAGATTTGGGGTAAGAAGTTTTGTAGAGAAGAATGAAGACAATTGAAAGAGTACTTTGCAAGCTGGAATATTGATCACCCTTGTGAAGTTTATTAGTGTGTGCTCTAGCAAGGTTCAGTCACTGCCAGCTCTGAGGCTGCAGTGAGGTATTGGTAATGAGGGAGCTGTGAGGCTGGGTGGATGACTGCAGTTCTATTTCTGCCCTGGCATGTGTCCTCTGGCCACCCTCTTGAAGCAGCAGTTCAAGTATTTCATTTGGTGGAGTTTTCATAAAGCTGTCAAATTCGTGTTTTTTTGGTTGTTCCATTTATTTGTTGGGAATTTTACTTCTTTTTAAAAAAAAATTATTTGTTTCCTGACCTAGCGTCAGTACACCACTTCATGTTTAGCCTTTGGTTAGTTTTTATTCATGAYGGCTTCAAGTAGGAGTTAAGGACTTGAACTTGCTCTGGGTGTCTGTGATTGAGATTTATTTGTGTCTTTTTTCAGTGCAAAACCTGGATGCAAGTTTCCCTTAGAAGCAGTTTACTGGGCATGGTACTTTTCTTGCAACTTTAGCAGTAATTCACTTGCCATGGGTTAAATTCATTGCCAGAGCACATAAGATTACTGTTTTGGTGTGTTGTTCTTTGTAGAAGAGAAAAGTTAAACTCAGTAGTGACAGGCATTCCTCCCTCAGACRGATGAGCTCTGTGATAGTCTGTGCCAGCCTGGGTTTGCTTGCTGTCGCTGGGCCTGGGAATCCAGGAATTCAGTGATTTTCCGAAGGTTGATGTCATTGCTTTACTTCCATCCTGTTCCATATAGTTTTGCTTAAGGCTTTATTTTRTTGTGCTGAGCCTGTATTCCTAATAAAAATCAGTTTTATGGGATAAGAAATGAAGGATGTCAGTACAGGTGTCAACATGTGCACTCTTCCAGGCATTCTTTTTTCTTCWCTCACTGCTTCTCCACTTCTACACCCCCTTGTTGCAAATGCTTGTTGGCTTGAGCAAGTTTGACCAGACAAAAGGAGAAGACTGTGAAGGAACAGATGAAGTATATAGAAAGTGTAAGCACATATAACTTGTGTTGAAGGATTGTCACACAGAAATGTGAAATTTATGTATTTTCTGGGTGCCTGGGAGCTTTTTAAGGTATGGCCAGCTAGTGGAGGTTTTGTTGTCCATMGTATAAGGAAGAAAAAGGATGTACCAATTATTTGGCTTGTGCTCACAAAGAATCTTTTTTCTCTGCTGCCTCTCCACCTCTTGGATACTGTAATGAAATGAATATTGCTTAATAACTAAGAATCTGAGGAAACTGATGCATTCTAATGAAACAGAGGCCTGATGGTAGAGAATTGCTATGAAGCAGGAGTCATGCTGGGATTTTATTCTGGTTTCAATACACACTCAGTTATRTAAATCAGAAATGTCTTAATTTCATTAAATTGATTAATTACCTTTCCTTTTGAGATGACTGCTCTAACAAATAAGCAATTTTTTCTTTCTTTCACTACTTAAAAAAGTAAAATAAAAGGGGGAGAAAGGGGTTGTTTTTCCAGACACCGTGTTTGTGTAACCACCTGTTAGATCTCATGCTAAGCCTCTCTATTTTATTTTCATACCTTATGCAATCATACACACTTGATATTTAAYATGTAATTCTGTGTTCAAATGCTAAAAGAAGAGCGGCACCCCTGGGCTTGTCCAATGTAACAGCTCTAAGAAATGTGCATTTTCCTCTTGGACGTGAGGGACTAGGACTTTGTCAAGGCCACATAGTTGTGTCACCCAGTTAGGAAAGCAACAAAGGTAGATAAAATATTCCCTACAGCTACTCTTTTTGAAGATTTGGAAAGCTAACACAGCAAGCATGTGTCATGCTGCATGCACAGGTACAATCCAGTATGGAAGCTGTGTTGTTTCTAAGGGATATTTTCTGAGGATAAGGAAGAATCTGAGAGAGCCAAAGGTCACGCACGCAGCGCAGCTTGCCTTAGCATTGTCAAATCCCATCTGCTTGTCTCCTCTCCACAGGGCAGAACACATTGCATTATTGTACACTCAAAGTTCGGCACACCACTTGCACTTTTCCTTGCAAAGAAAGCCTTGTAGGCTTTGAGGGCTTGTTAGGACTTTCAGACTGTTATGCTACAGGGCTTCATTCCCTGGGGTCCTGTTAGAGACACAGAGTTCAGAGCTGTCATACTGGCCAGCAAGTAGAAGGTAAAGATTGGAAAAAATGTAATTTCTTTTGACTTTATCTTAAGGAAAGTAAAACAATTTGATGATTAGATGTGTGGGACGTAGTGCCTGGATGTCTACTTGAGCTAATTTCTTCATCTTCTTAAAAGAGCACTGCTCCCCTTTGGCTACTCAGGAGAGAAGGTCATTTTTCAAAAACTTTGTTTTATTGAGTCCTACGGTTAAAACGTTCTCACTGCTGTCGGAGTGGAAGCTTTCTTCTACAGCTAGTTAGAGAGAATTGGTGAAAGTTCCACAAGCTTTCAGAAGAGAAAGTAAGCACTGAATTCTCATGCATCAAAACATTTTGTCAGCCCAATGTTAAATTGGGTGGCGTGCAATTAGAGCAGTGTGAAATGAAATCCTATTTCATCTCTCATCTCTTGTGTTCTGCAGCATTTAAAATGAATTTAATTATACTTTTGGAAGGATGGAGAACAGAGAACCACACTGTGGTGATGAGCATGCAGTGGTTAGAAGTGAGAAGGGTCGTGAACAGCAGTAAAATGTTAAAGATAGAACATGTTACTGATAGCAATATTAATAAACTAAAATAACAGTAATATCAAGAATTAATTCTTAATTGATAATAGTAATAAGTCAAGTCATTAGTAATAGGAACAAGAGAGTCTTGTTACTTGTCTCCCCATAGGACCCAGTTCCTACTATTGAGCAGAAGCTCATCTCAAGGCATGGGCTAGGCTCTACAATTTAAACAGAAATTAATAGGGAATCTGTGGGTTCTATTGGAAATCAAAAACCAGTCCCTAACTGCAGATAGTCTGGAAATTACTAAATCTCTCACAGCTGGGCATGAACATGTGCCTGCACCAGGATATTGAGAAATTGAAAAATGGGCTTGACTTGCCCCAAACCCATAGCACAATCCTGAATGGGTCTTTACACAGATGTTGGAGATGCTTGTAGYCTCGTAGTTTTCTTGTTGTTCAAGACAAGAATTAAATGTTTTCTAACCTGTGTAAACTCMGAGTATGTGGGAGAGGTGATGTATAATCATTAACATCCTGTTTACTGGCACTGTATTTYCTGCTTACTGGCACTGTCTTTCCTCTGGACCTGTACAGCTCAGGAGTGGGCTGGAGCTTGATCTCCTGCTGCCTGCAAGTTTTACATGCTCTGGTCAAGATGGTTTCCCTTAGCACAGAAGAGCCATGAGAACCRTTCACTTCCCCCCTTCTGGTGTAACTCTGTGCACGTGTTGTGTCTGTGTATCCCTTTTGAAGGCTTCGTTGCTTTCTTGAGGCATGGAGCTAGAGGAATGACCAGTACCAGGGTGCTCTTCAATTCAAGGAATTGGTTTCCTCTTCATACTGGGATTTGATGTGATATTTGCCAAAGCTGCTTTTGTTTCTACAGAGATAAGAAAGAACATTCTGGTCACTTACGAAAGATTAATATTTGCTGTTGATACAAATGACTAATTCTTCTAAGATACAGATGACTAGCTCTTGTAAGATGCGAACTTCAAGTAATTTTTTACTTTTAGCAGTAACAGTAATCAATTGCAGTGTGATGCAGTATCAGCAGTGTGAATGTGAAAAGGATATTGATGATACCTACCTTTTAAGCTGGACAGATGGGAAAAAGTTTTTTTAGAGTTCATATCCTCTTCTGAGACTTCAGTTTAATGCTTTATACCATCACGTGAGGCTTCAGTTAAATACTTATGTGTCCCATTTCTCATCTTGGATAGAATGGATACTATTCTGTGATACAGAAATTACTAATGCTTGAGAAAAGTGTTTTTGGAAGTGTTTCTAAGAACAAAGTACTGACTTAAAAAAGCTGCATTGTAATATTCACTTGTCAAAGTTTTTCTCTTTAAACATATTTCTAACTTTCTTATTGTATTCAACCCATCTCTTTTAAAGATTTTTTTTCTTGGTAATAAATAGGTAGAATATTGTCATTCATTATTTCATTAATCTTAGGCAAATAACAGATTATCAGTTTTATGGAGTTAAAAGTAAACTAAAATGTAACCTTTTTAAAACAAAAACCTGCTCACTTGCTACAGGAGAGCTTTGGATGAAATGCAGCTGGTGAACAGTTGCTTAAAATAAATTGCATACTTTAAACCCACCGAGAAGATATATGAGGATTCAAAACTGTGTCACAAATCCTGACCTACTGAGAAAGAATGCTTAATGAAAAGACTACTGTACGTTTCACTGTATCCTTTGCAAGGAGGGTGAAATTCAGGTCAACAGGATAGAAGGCTTCCAGGACTCAGGAAACCTGAACAATCGATCACTGAGTAAACATTATTGCAGATACTTATGGAGAGTAATTGATCTTGAACACAATAATAGGCTTTATAAAAGGATTTTAAAAGTTGTAATGTTTCCATATCTACTCTGGTATGATATATTGACAGTAATTACTTATGCATTTGTGAGTCCCTGATTACCTAAAGATATTTTTTTTATTTCATTGGCATTGAAGCTTCAACCCAGACTTTTGAGTTGTGAAGGTTATTTAAAATAGGAGGGTGGATGAGTTACTTGGATGTTATAGTAGCATGTCTCAGCAGGAGTGAAATACTGAGGTTTCATAATGAAGATACAGAATGTTCTTATTTATGACAAAATTGAAGTTGAACTCATCATAGCTTAATAGCTTGTGGTTGCCATATATTTATTTGTAAAGCATTTATAAAACTATCTACTGCCTTCACATCTGGAAGCTTCACATCTTTTCAAAGCCCAAAACAAATGCTCCCACTCATGTAGGGTAGCTAAGCTGTCACAGTTATTGACTCAGACATGTTTTTATCCTTATGTGAAGATGTGCTTAAAAGGAGGAATGCCATCATCCTGGACTTTTGGCCAAAAATGTTTTTCTGCKTACGGTGTTAAGCAACATTTGAATGCCACTGTAACTGAAAGAAATTGATTTTTTTTATTCTTCTACTYGTAAGCATTCTTAATTTTTATGTTTCCTTATCTAAACCTTAAAGCTCTTGCTTTATGGTGTGGCTCTTACATAAAGCGATGCTAAAAGAGAAGATTTCAATACATAGTTGTCTGAATACAGATGTTGGCAGCCTGCCCCTAAAGAGGGCACAATACTTGAAACCATAATAAATTTCATCTAGTTGACAAGATTTCCAGCTGCCCTTGCACCCTAAATAGTCTGTGTGTTTGATTTGGGTCTTAATGATTGCTTCAGACCTGTTCTGTTACTCAAGGTAGCCAAAGAAGTTAGCACTAATTCTAGTTTTTAGGGCTAGCTGCTGACGTGGCCCTTGTAGATACCATGCAGAGAAATAGTAAGGCTGCTGTGTTGGTTTGGCCCTTCACTGTTGAGTGTGTCAAGTTTTTTCTGTCTTTAGTCTGAAAACTATTATCAGCATTGCTGAGTGATTTGTGTGAAAAATGCTATTGCTTGCTGTAGAAATTACTAGAGAAACAAAGTTATGTGATGTATGCTTGAAGAAGATAGTCTTAATTTTAAATTTCCCATTTGAAATTAAGAATTTGATCTTTAAGACAGGAGTAGCCACATAATTAGCACATTTGCTAGTTCATTAGGGCATATCTGCTTATTAGCCATTAGGAGATGAAACATTTTAATGCAATTCCTCACTTTGTATGAAGACCAGACCCAGAGATTGGCATGAGCTGTTCCAGCAGCTCTTATGGATGTTTTTTCCACCACAATGGCATCTTCATCACCGACACGCCATCTGCTGGGTTTGTCTTGTCAAATAACCAAGATATGGAGTGAATTGAGACTTCCAAGCAGTTAAACTGCTTTTTTAAGTGAAATGGCAGAATATGTCCTATCTAATGACAAGACAGGGTTACAGTAAATATGCTCGCTGTAATCTTAATTTCTCATTGCGCTTCGATGTGAAATACATTACATGGAAGTCAGAGAGCCAGCTTGACCCTTCTGTCCCTTCAAGTGTTAAAATTTTACATAAATTTATTGAAAGGTAGCACAGTATGTTACTGCCTTTCCAAATGTTGCAATAACATTTTCATCCTAATTCACAACTCCAGGCTTTGCATTTATGAGGTGTACAAGTCTTGTGGTGATTTTCTAATAGAGGGTCATGTCATCCTGCTTTTAATACCCTCTTTRATATTGATTAGGGGTTTTTTCACATTTTACTTAGACTAGCATATTTTAATAAAAGCATTTCTCAAACTTCTCATGTGTGGCCATGCTGATAAATTTTGAGAAATCTGTTTTTCTCATTTTGCCCTACATGTCATAATATCATGTAATTTTTTTTGCTTGAGCAAAAGTGAAGAATACCTTAATATCTACAGAAGTAAGAATGCATTACCTGCTTCATTGTTAGTCTTCTAAAAATGCATGGTTTCTAAAACCCAGTGTAAGGTAGTTGAAAAATAAATTTTACAAATTTTACAGATTTTAGTCTTGATATAGTTTCTAAGAAGAAACTTTGCAGACCATCAGGTTTTACTGTCTCTGCTCCATGGTAGCATTTCTGATGCTTCTGCAGAGCCCTCGTGATTTCAGTAGTACTGTACCTATTTTGTGAGAGTCCAGCCACTTGGATCAAATGTCCAGAGTGGAGCCTCATTGCCCCTAGAAAAGATCCTTCTATTTCAGTGTGCAACTACTCCAGCAAAAAATAAAYGGGTTTGCCTGTACAAGAGGCAGTAGTGCTAATCTTGACTGAATTTCTGCCTAGAGAGAATGTGGACAACTTTTATTTTGCCTACTGTGCTCTCTTTTATTTATTAATTGGAAAAGTTMTGGAGTGAAATTATGGTTTTAGTGGGAGTTAAGGCGGGTTCAGCTCTCCTGCTGGTATTGACCATAGGAGCTGCATCCTTAATTGTGGAACTGGCTGTTAGTTGATCTTCCTGCTTCAATATTGTAACTATGAGGCCTGATCCAGGAAAGCACTTAAATGTCTCTGTAACTTTAGGCGTGTGAATAGCTGTGCTTGTTCCGGTGGGAATTCTGACATGCATCTGCGCTGAAGTGCTTTGCTGGATCAGGTCCTACGCCTCCACTCCTAGGAAAGTCTCCYAGGAATATGACAGCATTGTCAACCAAGCTAATTTGACAAAAAGAGTCTAAATTTTACTTTTTCATTGAAGGTTCCCAAGAGAAAGCTATGCTTGGAAAATTCCTGTATCAACCTAYCCATATAGTTGTCTGTTTTTAAAAGATATAATGGAAGAAGATGTGGACAATGAGAAGTATTTGCTCTCAGCTTATCTAAGATGTAACTTTTGAAATAGTTTTGCCATTAGGTAGAACTAAAAAAAATCTCTAAAACACTGTATGGGTATTAAAGAAGCTGAGTTTAATGATGGTTGCTGAAGGACAAATATAGTCTCTATGCATAAGCATCAGTGCATTCAGAAGAAATACATTGTTGTGTTTCCTGGTTTGGATCAATACTACTTTCATTGGTGTTTTGTTTCACTTTTGACTGTCAGGTGGTGGGTGACTAGTATTTCAAAGTAATTAATATGAATTATTGTTATAGGAAAGCATTTTGGCAGTGAGCTGTACTCGTGTAAGTTATAACTGGTGTACTTACACTGATTAACTTTGTGGAGGGTTTTTTTTGACAAGAAGGCATACGTGATTGTCTTTGAATTCAGAACTTCTCTATCAGAGAAGCAGGCGTATCAGATGTCACCAGCACAGTGCTTTCTGAGCCTAGCTAGCAAACTGCCTTTGTCAGCATGTTAAAATGGATATTAAAGGATATGAAAACTCCGGCATGACCGAGCAGTGAACTTCATGTTAACTGTGCATTTAACAGTGCAAATCTTTAAAAGTGAAGTCTCTAGTGCAGCATTTAATTGATAAACTTTGCAGTTGTGGTTTGAGGAGCCTGCGTATCTCTGGCTACTGTTTTGGCTTCAAGTACAATTGTTTAGTCAAGTCCTTTTCTGAAATGCTGTGAAGCCTTTAACACCCTGCAGTAGTCATGGTTGCTAATTAAATTAAGCTGCAAGGATGGTTAAGGACTGGGGCACCTTTCATACAAGGAAAAACAAAACAAAACAAAAACCTGGAAATGCTCTGTCTAGAGGAAGCTCAGGGGGATCTTGAAAAGGGTTTTAAGTACCTGATGAGAGGGATGGAAGGAGAGCAGCAGACCTTTCTCAGTAGAGCCCACTGTTAAGACAAGAGGCAATGGGCACAGATTGGAACACAGCAAATTCAATGTGGACACAAGAAAACATTTATCTATTGTTAGGATGGCCCAGCGCTGGAATGGATTGACCAGGCAGGTTGTGAAGTCTCCACCCAGCTGGACATGACCTGGGACAACCTGCTGTACCAAACCCTRTTTCAGCAGGGGTGTCAGAGAAGGCAGCCTGTGTTCTCCAGAGGTGTGTCCAACATAAACACCTCTGTGAATGAATACATTACTGCTGTGATGCAGTARAGAGGCTTATAGGTTATATATATGATAATTACAACCATGTTCATGTTTTCATACACATGTGTGTGTCTGTGAAATCAGCTGGTGAACACCAGATATACTTCAAGTATTCCTGTTTTAACATTATGTGTGTTGTTGACCAAAGTACTATGTATAAATATATATATAAATTTACATATTTACTCCTGACTCCTGTTTTGTTCTTCCTCTAACCCTCTCCTGATTTGCTTAAAATTTACATAAAAATGCATTTAAATGCAGAACACTCTTGAAATAAGTGGTGTGCTGTGGGGTTGATTGTGGACATAGCTTTTAAACGCCCTCAGCTTTCTTTGGTCTCACTTTTCTTATTCTTGCACAAGTGCATGTGGTAGAAAAAACAGCCTTGGCAACAAGGTCGGGCATTGTTATGTTTGTTTTTTTTATTTTTGGAGGTGTTTGTTTTGTTTTTAATTTTTACTGAGTTAGCATATTTTTGTTTCGGTTTTTTTTTCTTTTGGGTTTTGCTTTTTGTGGGATTCTTGGAGTTGAGGGTTTTACTTATATGTTTGCTTTTCTTTAGGACCGTCAGTCCTTGTTTGGAAAGGTTTTTGGAATCCCTCTAAACACTCTTGTTTTTCATTAGTGTTTACTTCACTGAGTAGAAYGAACATTAAGAGCCAGCTAACCTGTTTTGTCTTAAGTCAGGAGGAAAAACAGTTTATAAATGTGATACTGGTAGATAGAACTCCTCTAGTTTTATATTTGTGGGAAGAAGCACAGTTGCAAATACTGAATACAACCCAATATCTGYAGAATCAGACCAAGTTTATGAATTGATGTTTGGAAGTAGGTTTTTTCTTCTGAGATTTTGGTAAGCAATTGGTTTCTCAATAAATACTACCTTTAAAAATGCAGTCTTGATTCAACATTTGGATTTAGAAGACTAAAGGTTCTTCCCATRTGCTCTTAAAGGCATCAGAAATGTTGGAAATTGCTTTTGTTTTTCTTAATGGGGTTATAAGTGTGGCAGATTGCAAATTGATGTGTTTTGGTGTGCAGATTAGTTTAGTGAAATCCAAGAACCATTTTTGAAGTGAGCACTGAATTTTATGGTTGAATTAGATAAATATTTATATATCTGATACATACCTGAGGAAATACTGTAAGTATTCAGTAAGTAAGTCTGTGAACAGATACTGTTATTTTTTTAAAGTGTTTATTTGTTTCTTCATATCTGTGATTTCAGGTTAAAAGTTCTTACAGAGTTTAATGTTAAATGTTACATGTGCATTTAGTGTGGATACAAAGGGGAAAATAGAGTGTACACAGTTTTATTTATTAACTCTGTGGCTCAGAAAAACTTTTTAAATGTCATGGTTGCAGTTTAAAATGTCCCTAGGTCTTTGCTGGAATTACTCAAATAAAAAGTTTGATTAATGTACATGTGATGTCCTTGTCTAGCAATGAAATAGGWTTCTGCTATAGTATTGACTATTTCCAGGTGAAAAAAAATGCATAGAAGATGTAAAAAGACCCAAAACACCTTAGCAAAAGCAATTACACGATTCAGGTTTTTCAGAGAAAAMTCATAGCTATTTTCTAATTCTGTTTTTCAGTTTCCATAGCTAGACGTGTCCAAGACCCATTAGCTGAGCTAGTGAAAATTGAGCCCAAACACATAGGAGTTGGAATGTATCAGGTAAGATAATACCTGTATCATTTAATCTAAGTAATCTGTCATGATATAAAGCTACACCAAAATGCTGCTTTATAATTGTCAACTGGTTATGTCTCCTTTAAAAGACGTTTTCAATTTTGATGGAATGGTAGTGAATGCTTAGAAGTCATAAACTGCCTTTTTTTTAATCWCTACTTTTAATGATTGTGATTGAGACTCTGAAATGGCTGTAGCCAGATGTATAGTCTATTAAAAACATCAAATCAGACAGGTAACCTGATCTGTAAACCTTTCTCTTTTTCTGTATTGTTACAGCAATGGGGTTTTAGCTCTTTGTGTAAAATACAATGAGATATTGATCCTCCATTTAGAAGCCATTAATTTGTACTATTAGGTGCATTCCTTTTTAGAAGTTTGTAATAAAAGGGTTTGTTTTGAAGCTTTTCATTTAGTAAAGCTGAATTGGGAAATGTTTGACAATTGTRATTTTTATACATTTTTGTAGGTTATTTCTGAGAAGAAACTTTTACTTTCCAAGTTTCTTTACAAAGAGCATTATGTTAAGAAGCAGTACATAAGTTATTGTCATTTTACAGCATATTGACATAGATTCAGGAAAGCATTTAAGTCCCACCAAATAAAGAATCAACAACAAAAAAAACCCCAGAAAATATGGCATATGCTTTTCTCTGTGTTTTTTAAACTATAGAATGGGAGTAAATTTGGAAGACTACAGCAGAATTCAGAACAGAATGCATAGAACTGTCTGGATCAGTTCTTTCAGGTCAGCTCCTGAGCATTAATGGGATAGAATGCAATTAGCAGTCTGGAATCCCTTCTGCCACTGCTAAAGGTGGTGTGRCAAAGAGAAGATGTTAAGAAAATCTTCCAACAAATGTATGCCCTGTTTTGTTTTTACAGAATTGAGGTCAGCATTTTAGTTGGTTAAAGTAGAATTCAGAACTGCTTTTTTAAGTCCTACTTCTATTACCACAGGTGATAGAACTTATTCATGTGGCTTGCTAACTGCAAATTTATTGGTAAACCTAACTTAAATAATCTTTTGGTATCAATTATACCATACTCTTTCAGGGAAATTCTATTGAAGGGCTGAAACACAGTAGATTTCTTTAACAAGTGTATCCAATTTCAGTAAAAATGTACTTTAATGATGGCAGCTATAAATATGGGTGTGGTCATCTGGCAAAAAGATGAGCTTCACTCTGAAGTGTAGTTGGTTCCCCTACTTGTGGAGATCCAGGGCTGTAATTTATAGCAGTACAGTGATATGTTGAAACAAAAATGATGGGAAGTGATACAGATTTCTGTTCATCCTTGCTTTAAGGAACGAAGTATTAAAAAAATAACCTTGAAATGCTGGGTCAACATTTAGAGAAGTTGATTGATTTTTTTAAACAATAGTTCCAAGATGGAATATTTTACTATTTGCAGTATACTGTGAATTCTTAAGTATTAGTAGCTTGCATTGGTGTGTCTTAAATGCATACCATCTCCTGTGGCCCGTGTGGGCATTGTACAAGCATCCATCTAAAGCAAAAAGACATGGAATTGGTGGTGATCATATGGTTTTGGGATCATTATAGTATGAGATGAGTGTTGCAGTGAACAATATTGTGGCAGCTCACTGCAGTCTCAGAGACTGAAGCTGATGTCATTTACTTTTCATTCATTGAGAGCAAGGTAAGAACCATGTTCCTGGCCCTTCCAGAGAAGCTTCTTGGTCCACTACAGGTGTGTTGTGAATAAATGTCCAACTGTGTTATTTATTATTGGTTAGATAAAAARTTTCAGCAAAATAAATCCCAGAAGCCTAGGATAATAGAGGTAAACCTYAAATACTGGTCATTCCCAGCTATATGCATTTCTAATTCTTGTCATGGTTTGAATAAACCTCTGAGATAGATACAYGTCCTGTTGAAATTCGTAAGAATCACCACAGAAGCTATAGTGTGCTTGTTCAAAGATACAGAAATTCCTCAAGTGCTGGATCTTACTGACATTACTGAAAGCAAATTTGCRCTCTTGAAAACAAAGTCAGAAGGTTTGCTGCCCTCTGGGCATGACAGCTTTCTTGTGGCACAGGAAGGGAATCGGAGGAGAAGAGGAATTAAGCTTTTTTGTCTTGTCTTTTAGAGAGACAGCCACTTGCTGTGTCTCAGAGGACAGGCATAGAAAAGGCTGTTTTGTTGTACAGGGAGTCCCAGAGTAATGGCTGATAGAATCCCTCAGATAAAGAGTATTTCAAGTACAGAATTTTAAAATATCCAAGGTAACTTTTAGGGTTTATTACATTTTAATTTATCATCTAAATGCTAGCTGCAACTTTTTATTAATTTCTGTGGTGAAATATGCAGTGCACAGTCTAGATCAGAAATACAACASTCTTTTCACAGAGGTGGTTGCTTTCTTAACCTATTGTAACTTTAAACCTAGCATTTAAATATGACCTTTCCTTTCTTAAACACCCTGAAATTGATATCTAAAATCTGACAAATACAGGTTTTGGCATTCTTGTCCTGAAAGAGGGATAGTGATTAGTCTGTCAGCAATTAGGCAGAGGCAGGCTGAGACTGTGCTGCTGCCCGTGACCACGGAAGCTGTATAGCACAAGCAACATGGTGGTTTCTCCAGGGATGGTTGCACACTCTCTGTGTGTTSATCAAAGAGTAAACTCCCTAAGGGGATACTCCTGCCTTTTCTGGTACTCCTGCCCAAGTGCCCCAATCTTTTTGTGGTGTTTGTAATGGCTACATGAYGTCCTGGGTTGGCATAACAGAGGGGCAGCAGCGCACAGCTTGTGGGGGAGTGGAGCTGGGGCAGCTGCCTTCACAGCAGCCTCACTGAYTTGGGACAGGGCCTCTGTCAGTTTAGGGTAGCCAGAGGTCCCAAACTACTACTTGAAAGGCAGTGGCAGAGACAATAATTTCTCTTTTCTCAGAGGCTGAAGTGAGAAACGGATGGAGCGGGATCTGCCTGATGAAGGCTGTAGCTTTTGTAATGAGGCTGTGGTACAGGAACAATGTGTGTTCAGCTGAGTGACCCCTTTGGGTAGGAGGTGCTCTGCTGCTGTCAGCAGTGATAGCAGTGCTACAGGAAAGTGAGGTGCTCATGTGCTAAATCCACTGCTAACAACATGAGCTTGCCCAAAGTCTGTGAAGCGTGTGCCACACAAAGARAACTGAGTGAAGGGGCTGCATCTTTTCCAGTTGCTACTTCCATGGGATTTTGGATCCCTCCTTTATGGTCTCTTGGAATTTAGGTTGCACATTTGTGAGAATATTGGTGTTCTCTAGTTTTTCTAATGCAACTTTTCCAAGCAAATCTGCTCATCTGGGTGTGGATACTTTGGATATGGAATTGCAAGTTTCCAAGTAGCAGGAGATCTGTGTAAATTGACTCCCATCAGCTGGGATTTGTTTACTTATTTTAGATGAAAAAAGAATTGAAACTTGAACTTTGCCACCTGCTTTTATTCTCATTTCAATTTATGATTCTGAGTTTGTACACTGCCAAGAAAATCAGGTTTGTCAGAGAAAAATAAACAGACCCCAGATCTCCTAACAGGTATTTCCTTAAACAAAGAGAAGCACGACCTGATTTATTAGAGCCTCTCTCAGACTAAATTCCAATTGCCTAAAGGTTCTTGTCTTCCTTCATCTTTATCTCATTAGGAAAATTGTTCTTTCCTCCCAGACAGGAACCTAGCCAAAATTAATTTATCACCTTCAGGCCATATTAGTGTGATTTCTTCTGTAGTTSAACATGAAGATGATGCCCAGATTCTGCCTGATACAGAATATATTTGCCTTGTCACCTCCCCATGCCAGTTCAAAGCTATATTTCTCTTCTGGGAGAAGCAGTTAGTGGCTCTAGACTTTAGGATGCTRTACACTGAATTTTGGCGATGAATTGCCATTGCAGTTGCAATGATCTTGGAAGATATAGAAAAGAGCTGAGAACAAAGTTGCTTCACAAAGATTGTGGTTAAGTAATTGAATTTCAGAGCAAAGAAAATCAATAAGAAGACAAAAAAAATCTTTGCTCTCAAATAAAACCCCAACTTTTCAGAGGTGAGCGAAGCAGCACTAAGCATAAATTTTCATCATAGTAAAGAGGGGAATTAAATTAAAATACTTTTAAAACATCAAAACCTGAATCTGTGTTAAAAGGCAGAGAAATGAGAAATACAGCTAAAGGAATATGTTAAGTTTGGTTGGTCCTTTGATGTCCATTTGATGTACGAAATCCCTGGATCCTAAAAAAACCAGTAATCTCTAGAGAAAGAGATAGATGGAAGTCAAACTCATCTGTAACCTATGAACAAAATATGTGATCTGTGTTGTAGGATTAGAATTTTTGACAAATTCTGTATAATATTAAAAAATATACACTATGTCTGATCTTGAAAAAGCATCGTATTTGATCTTTATAATTTCGGGAGTCCAAAAATCTTTTCATAATCTATTTTTGGGTGTGGTAACATCTTCACCGTTGCACATGTTTGGAAAATTAGCATCCTGAAAGGATGTAAGGGATAATATRTGTAGTTCTGTGGCCTCTGAAGTGGAAGAATACTTGATTACAGATGTACCTTGAACATTTTGCATCAAATAAATGAAATTTGTAAACAATATTCTTCAGTAGCATTTCCGCAAGAAAAAAAAAATTGAGCTAATTCTTGGCTGGTTTCTATATAATACTGGAAGGTCCTAATCAAAGAGCGTTTCTTAAAGCTTAATCAGTGTGTCTGATTGTAACTGAATCTGGAAATGTCCTTTGTGTCCCTCCTATCCATCTTCCTTTCCATGGTCTTCTACTTATTGGAGTGCATTGCCTTTGCATTTGATTATTACCTGCAGGAAGTTTTATTGTTTCAGTTGCAATTTGATTTTAGTTCTAGGCTTCAGTTTTTCCCCCAAAGATGATGAGTATATTTTGGTAAATGACAGTGCAAATGTAGAGAATACTTTCAATCAGATACGCTTTCTCTTTAGTTAGACCAGATACAAGCCACTTTAAAATCCACAGCCAGGTAGTTAATCGTGAGGTATCTCACTGGAGGTTGTGTCTCAGCTGGAAAGGAAGGAGCTTTTCCCTTTCTCCTCGAATTCTGTGTAGAATGCTGTCTGCTGTTGAAGGCCATCCTTGCCTGGGTCCTTCCTTCCCTGTCTCAGGGCCAGTGAGGGRCAACTGATAGACAGTGGTGGAAAGATGTTAGTGGCCCGTCCTGCACGTGGCTGAAATTGCACGTAGCCTTTCTTGTTTGTTGCATTCTTTAGTTGTCTTCCTCCCTCAAAAGATGTCTGTGGATGGCATCATCACTGCTGAGACTTCCAGGTGATCCCTCTACAACAGGAGGGCTATTAACCCTCCTGTTGTGAGGGACATTATTAACCTCCCTTTTGACAGAAGTACTACTTAAAATTTGATTTTTCTGGTGAACGCCCATCATGCATATTATTTGCTGGAGACAATCTGACTGTATATTTGATGCAATGGAGATATCTGAGAGCTGAACTATAGCAACATTTTAGAACTATAGGGATCAAAAGGGGAGACCTCAGGGATACCTCTAAGTGTAGGAGTATGACCAGGTGTAGTTGGGTCAGCCTGATTCAGCTGTGGGCTGAAAAACTCTCTGCATTTTTTCTGTTGTCTTTACTGCAACAGAATCTGGCTCSTCCCTTGCACTGCAGGTATTTGTTTACCTGTTCTTACAAAACCCCAGCAAGCAGAACTCGGTAGCTTTCTTTGTGTAAAGCAAATCTTGTATTGTTYCTCTAGTAATGACAACTTGAAAATTTGTGTTTAAGTAGAAAGCTTCTAACRAAAAAAAAAGCTGTGAGGTAACTACTACTAGTGATTGCAAACGAGTTGTCAGAATCCAAACATTGGTCATCACAAACAATCAGTGTTTGGTTTAAGAAAACCTTTATTTTCTTTTTTCCGTACACAGTTTTAAATGGTGAAATATGAGACTTTGTATCCCTCTTGGTATCTGATTTTGGATATATCTTCTTCATGTAGTACACTTTATTTAATAGCATGAAGCAAAGTACTGGACCTGATTTTTTCAGGAGTGTGTGTTTTTCACTGAATATTTAAGGAGTTTATTCCACTTTTTTCTTTATTTTGGGGGGTTTTCTTGATTGACCCATGGAGTATATGAGTAGTTAGGTGTGTTACTTGGATAGCATAGAAGAATCACTCATGCATGGTGTGAGAATATGATGAGATGATGAGCAAGAGTGTCTTTTYTTAAACCTCTGAGGTGGGATTGTCACAATAGCCTCAGACTTGAGCTTGCTATATTAAGCGTACTAAAACAACTTTGTGTGGRTTCTCAACTTTGATTTTTTTGATTAAGAAAATGGGACATCTTGTTAGGTGAGCGATGCCTTATTTTGTGTGATTCACATAGCTCCTGTGGAAACACAGTTCAGCAGGAATGTTGTTTGCTGGTCAGAATTGTAGGTTGCAGGTTTCAACATCCAGCTGAACAGCCTGTCTACAAAAGGCTTCAGCATTCCTTCTGTATTACTAGACTGAAAATACACATACAGTTCAGCAAAAACTGAACCTCCTTGGATAACATTGGAATTTCATGAGCTTGTTTATGGTTTTCTGTACTTAAATTGAAGTGGTTGCCTACAGAGAATCTTTGCTTAAACAAAGCAAAGTCTAAGGGTGAGAATACCAACATTGAGTTATRTGTATCTTGCAGTAATCAAACAACTTAGTAATAAATGTAAATCATTCCTTTTTGGCAGTATATGGCAGCTGGCTGGTTATGGTTCTACCTTAAGTTKAAAAACCTAATAAAAGGAGATAGATATGCTAGTGGACTGGAATCTGAAATGAAAGAAACTAGCTATACTTATATAATTTTAAAAATAGGCTAAAGGATATGTTGCCATTATTGTAAATTAAAAAAAAAAGAAGTAACTGGAGAAATTCTGGGCTGCTTCTGTATTTAATCTCATCTCTGAATAAACTCACTGGGACTTTAAAGACAGGGACATGCAGGATAGTATTTCACTGTGCTCTTAGCTCTGCTCTTCAATAAAGGAAACTTAAACCTCTCCTGTGAACCTGTAGTCTCCTGCAAAGAGATTATTGTCGCTGAATGTTTTTGCTGCATACTTCAAGTGATTGCCTTGAAATTTGTGGAACAGAGAGAAATACTCAGGATTTTAAGATTTACAAAAACTTTTTAAGGGACAAGGTTTGGTGGCTGTACCTAAAAAATATTAAGAGCAGGCCAAAAATCCGGTTTCTTGTCAGTAAGGAAAAGGGCGTATTTGTTTCTTTAATTAAATGGATATGTAGGCTGGTGAATAGGTTTGTACTTAATACAGGATTTTTAGTGCTGTGCAAGTTATAGAAGCCTTCATTTTCCTGTAGCAGTGATGAAATATTAGCTCTGTGAAGAAAGCAAGCAAAAAATTGCATGTGCTCTTTGCCCAACATCATTTTTAGGGTAAATTATGAGCTTTTCATTTTGTAAAGTCAAGCTCTGTGAACCAAGCCATCTGATCTCCAATGGGAGCAAAGTCTTTGYAGACAGCTTTGCCAGGGAGAGGTAACAACCCCATAATGTTTTGGATGTTTCCCCACCCTACTGGAGTAGGTGCACAAAACTTAGGAATGCTTCCAAGTAAGTTGCACCTCTGGCAAGTTTGTGTAATTTAATCTTCAGCAGCAGCTCTGCTGATTGCCAGGAGTGGTTTATGTATCCTGTAACTTGGCAGTCTCACTGGTTGCATCTACCTATTCTCTGGCTGGCAAAGAGAAATCAAATGTTCTGCCAGGAAAGCACAATGAACTTTTGCTAGTCTATTACAGCCATTTGCAACAAAACAAAGGGATGTAGAAAGAAATAACTGTTGTGCTATTAGTTATTTTAGCTAGCRCACTGTATTTACTGGCATCTCCAGGAAAACATGCCAGCTCAATGAGGTGAGATGCTGCCCCTTTAAGGAAATGAAGCAAAAATGTGTGCATGTGCATTTACAAAGAGTGCAAGAGCACAGTGGTATCACTCCATCTGCACATGTCACTCATGAAGCTGCCCATGGACTGCATCTCCTTTTGCTGCTGTCACCAAAAATGCACTGTGGACAGCATTTGAACGCTTGTCAGAGATGTGCCTTTGTAAGCAACTTGAACTGCAGGTAAATTTTAGACATTACTGCTAATAATTCCCCTCTCACACTGCTGCTATTTATTGTTAGAGAGTTTGTACCTGCATATGTGGGCTTTTACAGAGCTGCTGAGGTTGTAGGAAAAGTAGACAAGCTCCAGAAGTGTTAGTGTACTGAGGTGGGATGATCTAAGGGTGTTGATAGGAAACAGCTGCTGGACAGATTTGCCCTCCCTGTCGGTTTGTTTCTGACTGCTTAATTACCAGTTCTCTTGGCAGAAGTTTGTTAGGAAGTTTTTTGTCACTRTATGACAACAGACTTGTGATTCGTGCTGTAAGAGGGTTAAAGTTATGCGTGTTATTGTTCATGAAAAAAGGTGTAAAGGTTGTTTACTTCTTGACCTCCATAAAAGCAGCTCACATAGAAAATTGTGAGCAGGATTGCCCAGATGTAGGGTACCCTGTCTGCAAGCCTGTTTAATATTTCAGTTTGGTTTTTTTTTCCAGTTTTGTTAATGTACTTGGGCAGAGCTAATTCAAACACAGGCAGGCCACCTGAGTGAAGATCCACCAGGCATATTAAACTTTTTGAAAGACTGTTCTGATGGGGGAGCCAAGTGGCAAGAAGAGCCAAGTGGGAATTGTGAGGCTGGGATTCTGCAACTCTGCTTGATATGGCTTCTCTGTGCATTGGATTGGAAAAACTTGTTTCGACTTGGTTGACTAAAAACTGAAACAGAAAAGATGATTATGAAGYCTGTAAAAGTATTTTGATTGAACATCTTCTGAAATGTATGAGATGCTGTTGGGTTTCCTGTTTACATTTCAAGTGTTTAATAACTTTAAGTGAAAATACACAAGTTTAGCACTGAAGAATTGTTCAGCTCCTTTCATCTGGGTTTCTGTTAAATTTTCATAACTAAAGTTCTTCACATTTTTGAGACAGTCTTAAAAATACTACAGTAAATAAAAGAGCTGCAGATTACTTATGGCATTTTCTGTACCCATTATGAGCTGTTTRTGTTTGTGAATTTGTGTTTCAGGGTCAGTTATCTTTTATGTGAAGTAAATTAATTTCTAAGGTGTTTTATTATGAATTGTATTCAGATTTTAGTATAAATATTATAATGATAAAATTGTTCAAACTATTACCATGACAAAAACATCTCTTTAGTGTCTGAAGTCAGGTAAAAGTGTCAGTAGGGATGTGAATCGCTTGCTTTGAGCGTGTGTGGGGGCCAGGTTAAACAGTGCAAATGTAAATATTATTTGTTGCTGGAATTCCATAGTCACTGCTTGCTGTGCAGTGGTCATCTRTTGCATCTGTTGTTTTGGTTTCATGAATTAACAGTATATTCATTTGACTCATAAGGAAAAGTACTAATACTGTCATGCTTTTGAGTGATTCCATGTGAGTTTGTAACACAGCAGTTGTTGATTCCATACCCAAAAATCTGAAATGAGCAATAAATTTGTGCTTTCTTTCAGTAGGAGAACAGAAGTGGCAATTRAAATTCTTATGATACTTTAAAACCATAAATGGTTTGCTGATATATATGGTTTCCTTGGTTGGTGTTAAATGAAGTAAGAACTTGATGTTTTGCAATGAAATTCATAAAATAATTATTTTTATGCAGTTCTAACGAATACCAAATTRTGGAATGCTGAAAAAATTCTTTCACATGTTTACTTAGGCTATGAATTAATTTTTCTCATTAACTGTTTACRATAAAATGTAAATAACTGATAAAATTTATACAATATGTTAATCTACATATTTGCTTTAATATTGCACCTGTGATCAAACTTTTCTTCCCTCTCAAAGAGTAAGAAGTAAGATGAACTTAAATTAATGCAGGAGGAATTTAAGTTAGTGTTTCTGTTTCTCATGATAATTTTGTGACACTTATGTTGTTCAACAGACATCACTGAAAGCTGTAGTCTTTTTTCACCGAGACAATATAGCATGCAAGATTTCTCTGATGTTTTGTAATTTGTTACTTTTTAGATTTTTATCTTGCTAATAACACTTACCCTAACAAACAGTTTTGAAAAAATCATTTTAGAAACTGAAATCGTGTTTCGCTAGACAGTGATTAATATCTGTGACCTTTATTTTTGTATCAGGAACATAAATATACACTTTTTTCTGTGTCAGTCATTGTCTAAGATTTCATCTTTGTTCTGCTTTCCATTACATACCATGAATTATATGAAATTAATTTAATCGCTACTCCAAACAGAAATTAATGTGCCCTAATCCAGAGTTACGTTGTTTGCTTTTACAACTGTAAGTCATAAGTAATTAATTTTCCTTGGAAAATTAATTCACTTACCATTCCCAGTAGCATCATATGTTGACACAGGGTTATAGATAGTTTAATATTTTTGTTCAGCATGTTGGCTTCAACTTTGGAAGACCTTAAAGCAAAACAAATTCTAATTTACTCAACTGTATATAATTCAGGGTTATTTAAAGTGAATGTTGTCTTTATTGCTGTCAACCAGCTGATGGTGATGATTCTAAAATTATATTCAGTCTTCCAGAAAACTGATGTCTRTGGACATATGTGATTTATTTCTCCAAAAGCAAAAAAACTGTTTCATATCATACATTTGGATAACWGGGCCACTGGGATCTCATCAGTAGTAGAAAAATTTAGCTCCGTGGAGAACATGACTATATATTACAATGCCTTGGGCTAAGAAGCTCTGTTTTTCCACCTGCCTCATGTTGCTGGAGATATTTGTAGGATTCAATACTCATGTTGCACTCAGAAATTTCCTACGTTGCCTTACTTTGGAATGTTATTTTGTTTTCTATATAGTCATGGACAGAAGGGCATCTCTTTACAGTTCCAAAGGGCATAATGGGCACTTGTGTGGGTGGCCCTGTTGCCCACAGCTGACTGTCCTTCATAAATGGCTGTGAGTAGTGGGGGCCAGAAGTCTTCCGGAATGAGAGAGGCAGCTTTTCAGTCTAATATTTCAAGTTTGCCAGGAGGATCTCTTTTCTTTTATTTTTTTTTTTTTTAATTCTGTGCAGCTCCATAAAACATGGTGTTTATTACTTTGGGTTATTTTTATTTATTTAAGTCTCCCAGCTGAAACTCCAGCGATGGCAGTGTTGCAGTTCAAACAAGCAAGGCTTATTTTATAAATGTCCCTTTGTGAGTTGGTGGCTGCATTTTGCCTGAATGCAAGGGGCTGATATCAGTGACATTTAATTTAAAATTTTGGAGGTGGAAAGTAGAAATTGACATTTAATTCCAGTGTAAAGTTACTGTTAGAACAGGCATAAAAATATTATTGCATTRGCAATCGCAGGAAGAAAATAAACTATGAGTACATTAACAATATACAGTCATATGACAGACTTGTATAAAATAGAGGAGCAGATAGATGAAAACTTTTCTGATGCTTTTTTTACCACAACATGTTTTATTAAGTAGAGAGTGTACAGAAAAAGTATTCAGCTAATATAAATAGTGCCTACAAATAGTGCCTAAAGGTAAATTTCTGTGTACACAGTAAAGTTGTGCATAGATAAATTTTATCACACATTTCTTATACACATGTGTGTATATACAGCATTGATGCATGTGTTGACAGAGATCTCCATTAAATTCTCTATCTGTTGCTTTCAAATTCAATTATCTTGAGCTTCCCTAGCCTATATGAGATATTTAATGCTACGTTGTGTATCTATTAATGTAACACGTCTCAGTAACTACTGCTGGCCGTTTCATTACTATGGCTAAACTATTTTAAAAATACCTCATTATGATGCTTAAAAATGCAAAGTGTTCTGCAAAAAAAAACATCTGCTGAATTGAGTTTGGTCACATACTTCTTGACAGTCGTGTCTAAAAGTGAAACTGTGTCCTACGCACCGCACCAAGCTGTTCTTGTGCTCCTTACCTGGGCTGCCAGCTTGAGCAAAGTGCAACTCATGTCAAGACTGCATTTCTACACTTTCACCTACCCTGTGATTGGGTGTACTTCCCATCTCAGGAGAGCGAGAAGCAAGAACCGGCTCTATCCTTTTCTTATCCGTCTTGCTGGAGCATTTGCTGATTACAGGTCTCAGAGCAGGAGGCTCAGGACACCCACCCCACTGTATCAGCATTCGCCTTAGTTACCCTTCTGTCCTACTCTTATCTCTAGGTACTGCATGCAACAATGTGCTGCCTATAAAAAATCTTGGGTGCCTACCAAAAGCTGTTACTGTTCTTACAAATTTCTTGGCAGTGAGTTTGTGTTTTTGTTGGGAATATCCTCATTAATTTTATGATGATAGTGATTGTCTAAATTTGTAAGAAAAATTATGATAAAACAATTATTGTTTAGAAAGAATCAGCAGAAACGATTTCTTCAGGCAAAATTTATATTTTGAACTCAACTGTAGTTTTGGATTAGATAATTCAGAGTTGGCACTAATTTAGAAAAAAACATTGAGCTGTGGAGTACAATAGCAAAAATCCCAAGAAGCTTGAACAAACGCGTACAGTGTCTCCTAGCGTGAGTGCCTGGCTCTTCAGAGGCCACCAAGAAGCCTGCTGTGATTGACGTGCATTCTGGCAAAGCACTTTTTTCTCTTCCTCACACCCCCCCCCCCCCAATAGTGTTGCAGTCAGTCAAAGTGTATAGACAAAGCTGAGTGAATACCAGTTTCCCCAGTACAGGGGCTATTTTTTCAGGAAGTCTAACTCAAACCAGATGTTTTGCTTAGACCTAGAGTTTGTTGCTGCCAAGCATCTCATCAGAGGTCAGAGTTCTGGGCTCAGGGCCCTGCTAGAATTCTTTCACAAATTGCTATTCGGTGAGGTTTTAATCCTAATGGAAAGAATAATGTGCTTGTAAAATCTGCAGTTATTACAAACACAGTATACATATTGTGGACTTCAAATGACTACATATTTCATTCCCATAAACAGGGAATGCAGATGAATGCAGTGTGTAATAGTTTTAGACATTCAAACTTAAACCAAGTATATAGTTTATACTACTGTTAACCATTTGCGTTCTTAACACTCCTGTAAAATGAATAGTAATCTTGACTAACAATTGGCAGCTCGAAGCAAAACAAAATGAAAAAATCTCCAGCATGTTTTGACTTGTAAGCTGTTTCCTGAAGTAAATAGTAAATGCTTTTAAGAATGTTCAAAAACACTCTGCTTGCTAAGGCACTAGGTTTGGCACAGTTTGTTTCTTTCCTTCTTTCATTTTTTCTGTCTCAGGTTTTAAATGGCTTGGTAGCAGCATTTTATGATCAAGTTAATCTTGCTTCAACTATTTTTTTATACTGCGAGTTATTCACCCCAAAACCTCAGAGTTGAGCATATATGCTTCAGCTTACTTAAAAACAAATGTTGGTGATACCAAGTGATAAGAACAAGATTTACTGATAGAAAATCTTGCTGTGTTTTTTGTCTTCTTGTTGGGAGCAGTATTGATAAATTTCTGTTGTGATTCTAATGAAGTGAACTTTGAGTGTAAGGAAAAGTTTAAGGTGACTGTGGTGTAGTGTGCTGCAGCTAGAGAGATGCATATTACAGTGTAATATGTATCTATTCAGAGTAATATGAAGATTAAGATTTGGAATATCAGAAATTAATGTATTCTATAGAAAACAGTACTGTAGTGTGAAATTGGATGATGTAACTGATATTGCAGTACAGTGAGGTTATAAGTGACAAGTTGTTTCATTTTATGCTGTGTAGCATCTTATTTTTCAGTGAATGCTGCTCAAGAATTGTATGTTATTTCCGGCTCTTCAAAGTCTTACATCTTAAGTATGTTCAATTACATTTAATATAACTATACTGTTTCATCACATCCTCATTTTTGATTTTTATGTAAATGTGTTTTCAGTTTGGTGGAAAGCATAACTTTAGATAAAGGTGCTGTCACTCAAAAGAGTTAACATTTTCTCATTTGTGTGATGATCATAGTGATAGTCATGCTGGAAGGAGATAAATATGTGTAGGGCACTATGTCTATGTTAATACTCTATATTCTGAGACATGATGTGTTCATCTACTGTGCAAATTACTTTTATTACTTGTTAATAATAAGCAAAATGGATAATGCTACTACAGTGCAGATGTTACCTTTTGGAGAGGGAAATCTTATATACTGGTTTTAGCTCTTCCCTAAATATCCCTGTTGACTAAATTTGTTTCATGACATTGCATGTGGAAATTTGTGAAACAAATCACTGCTATATCAGTCCAGTTGTTGAATAAGAAATTGATGAAACCTGTATTTGGACAGCAAATCATTTTCAGATATGCTATGCATCTTTCAGATGGTAGAAAAAATGGCTTTGTTCATGCCATATTCTTTAGAAAGAAGAATGTGGCCAAAGTGATTTTGATAAGCTGCTTTTCCACTATGTACACTTGTATAAATAATATTTTTCCCTTGGTATATTGAATAAATATGATTTATTTATGTTTGTATGTCCAGAAATGAATTGGAAAACTTGTGTTCTCTCTGTGGGTAGATCATGAGTTTTAGCTTCACTCTGTTAGAATCTGCATTTTTATTACCTGAAAGTAGTTCAATTGCTTACTAAACACATAAACCCCCAAAAGACTTACACTGCAACTCAGATGATCTTAGTGCAAGCTGCTACTTCAAGGTGAGGAAGCCAATATTAAACACATAGTGAAATTAATACAACGTAATCATTCAGATACAATGAGAGAAAGTGGAGACAAACTGCAGTCTTATAAGAGAAGCTTTTTCATATTAATGAGTTTCCATTTGCCAATAATTCTGTCATTTGTAACTTGAATCATTCATCACCCCTGCAAATGGTTCTTTCAAGACATTATTTGCAATTTTGTCTTGTGTTTTTGTCCTTGATGTTGTGAAAATGACCGTCTACTGTTACAGGAATGAAAAGAGATCTCATTCAAACATCTTTTGTGTTTCCACTTTCAGTGAAAAATGTTTTTCAAACCTGCAGCTGGTTATTTCTGCAGGAGTTCCCACTTATATTCAGGTTTGATTGACATTTTGAAATGGCAGCTTTTCATGAAAAGCTGTTAACTTGTAGAATTTGGTTATGGTACTAAGACAGACTGACTTTGTTCTACTGTTGGGGCCTGTCCAACCTAAACACAACCCTGCATCTGAATTTAATAGTGCTACTCAGCACAGAGAGTGTGAGCTTTTTTCTTTTTTATTTTTCTTTTCTGTTTTTTTAACACTGTTGCTTCTGATGTGTTTTTGAACCTGACCTGATAAGTACTCATCCTGATAGCTTCTCTGTCAGTAATTGGATTAATTGGCATTCCTCTTTCTCGCTCTCCTGGGCTAGCTAGCAGAAGCTAGGTTGTGTTATAATTTCAGTGATGGAATATATATTCATTTTACATGATGAAAATAAGTGGAATTTTTTTAATGACTATACAAATACTACAGTGTCTGTCTTAAAATAAAAATTACTAACTGCAGCCTTTATTATTTTGTTTTGAAATTTTGGGTATGACGAAAAGCTTATGGTAGAAACAATTTTTCTGAGCATGGATTTCTGATGTAATTTCTAGTCAAAAACTGAGAAAGCAGTGCATAACACAAATATTCTGCTGTCAACTTTACTGAGTTGATCTTTAATATTATGCCAGGATATTGAAAGCAGGAAAGAGAGAGATATTATGCAAAATTAGTTTCCCTATGTGTTTTCTTGCCAAGCTTCTAAATAAGGATATAAAGTACCCATATACATTAGCTGGGAAGGAAAAGGAGTATTTTTAACTTTGAAAGAGATTACTATTTATGTAAGGGAATTTAAAAAAGTAGAGCTGCAAGTATCCCAGCATCTGTCACTGGATGGCTTTACTCAAGTGTGAGAAGTAAAACACAGGAAGATATTTGGGGTTTTCCACAGGTTATTGGTACAGTCCTGTAAGAGTAAATTTGTGTGATTTTATTCAGGAGCATTTAAATCTTGTTTTCTAGAGACACGAGTAAGAGTGCCATTGATTACAAGTAATTGTAAGTTATTGAGCTATATACCATAGTTAGAATTTCTGATCAGCTGCTCTTTTAACTGCTTAATTGCTTGTATAAAAACTTCTGTACAGATTTGCACCTGCCCATGGTGATACACAAATTGATACATTCATCCAAACCTATGCCACTGTAGTTTGTTCAGGGTGCCAAGGTGGTAATGTGAAATATGTTCTGCTTATGTCTTTTGGGATGTTGTTTGTGATCTGGCACTGGGACAGACACATTTTAGTTAATATTAAAAACCATGGAACTTCTTGTGGTGAAATAAAATATGACTTGCTTCATCCTTTTCTTTGAAATGATCTAGACTAAGTGAAAGTGAATGTTTTCTCAGGTGTCTGTTCTGTAGTTTCTAAGTTTTAAATGAGTTTTTGATCCCCAACCAGAAGATAAACTTTGTTGATGAACCAATGTTTGCAATTCTGTTCTGTAACTTTTTGTGAATGCTTGTGAGCTTCATGTGAAGGTTCAAAGTAAAAGCATTCTAGTTGCCATCAGCCATTACTGTTAAGAGCTAATGCATGCCACCACATTTTCCTGCAAGCAAAGGCAGGATACATGGGTACAAGCTTTTTGGTATACCCTTAAGGTCACTGTGAAATAGTAGACGAATTGAATTAAATGGCGAACTGCCCACTGACTTCAAATGGAGCCAGGATTTTGCCCTTTAACTCAATCAAGCCCTAAAGGCAAGCAGATTTCATTCTTAAATAGCCCTGATGTGGCAGTGCTTCAAAGGAAAGTTGAGCTGTTGTGAAGTTGGACCCAAACAATGCAAAATGCAGAGGGAAGTACTGGGACCTTGAACTCCACTTGGAATACAGGGGCTACAGGTAAATGGCTACTGTCCCATTGGATGCAGTGGAACATGACTACCCTTTGGCAATGCTGTCTGCCATGTCATTTGCTATAGAAATATATTCTCTTCGTGTATTACGGATTGCAAATAGACATTTTTCATGTAAAAATAATTAGAATACAAAGAACAGGTGAGACTAACCAACATGCTATTGCTTCACACTTATTCCCATGCGTAGTAGCACAGGTTGGATTTTTTTAATAACTCCTCAGCAGTAGTACTTAACATTTAAAATTGGTTGGGTTTTTTTAAATTACAAATTTAATGGTAACTTTTTCTGATATTCCTTCTGTAGCAGTCTGTGGTAAAATTTCAGTAATGCGTATGGTCATTTCATGTGGCATCTTGTTTTTTTAAGAAAGATATGTTAAGACAGAATGTTTATTAAATTAAGAACTGAAAAACTAGTGATTTGCAGTCACAGAAATCTTGGCTTGCAAGTTAAAATTGTAATGAAAAACATTAGTTTCAGCCAGGTAAGCATGCATTTAGGGTCTTCAGACTCATTTGTTTCACAAGAACAAGCGTTGTTCTTATTTGTAGTGGTTTAAGTACTGTATGTTATTGTTACAGAGCAAAATAAAAATTCTTCAGTGAACCTGGACTTTTTCCAGGGTTGGTATGTATGTCTGGGCAGAGGAATTAAGTAGCCTTGTTGCTTTTTTGTTGCTTTTCCTCTCATTTGTTGTTTTAAGTGATGGTACTTCCTTTCAATTGTATTTCCTCAGCTTGTATTGAAGCATACTGTGAATGAAAATTTTAATACCTGTTTGCTCCCTTAAGATTAGCATAAATTTAGACATCACAAGACCTCAGAGTAGGTGGGTTGATCATCTGGACAGTCTTTGTAAATATTAAACCACTCCCTCTCTGTTTGGTTATTTTTTTCTCCAGCCTTTATTCCTGCTGTATAGTTGTCCATCATTTTGCTTTAATTTGTCTCCATCATTTTGCTTTAATTTGTCCTATGGATATAATGAGCTGGAGGAGGGAAGTAAAGGAATTGTTATTTTTATGTCCTCTTAAATTTCTGTCTCTTAGGTGAAAGTCAGTGACAAATCCATTTATTCCTAAATTACGGATAAAGGCTACTTTTAATCCTAATTAAGGCTGTTTTAAAGCAATGTTCCTGATCATGCTCTCAGTCTTGTCTTTTTAGGAAGTGTAAGTTGTCAGGGGCCTCTTCATCTGCGTCTGCCTCTCTCTACGGTGCTGTAGTAAGGCTGTGCTGATGGATGTTGTGTATATATGTTACGATGAGTTAATATCTGAGGGATATCTCAGGTAAATCTGGTCCTGCCATAGCTTTTCCTTGCTTACCTGAGGGCCATTGTACTTAATTATTAATTAATTAATTCTTAATTAAGTACTTAATTCAGAGTAGTACTGTTACAGAACCCATGCATTTTGCTGGAAGATCTTGCAAGGGTGGATAAGAAGGGTAATGGTGCAGATATTGGCTTGAACTGTGTGCAAAATAGAATGTCCATGCTCTTTATTTTCACAGCATTCCTTCCCTCTGTGTGCATGTCATTAGAGTGTCTTTCTCTTTTATCACATCCTGAGATCTGATCCAGCATTGCTATTACTAGGTACCATATAATTTCCCAGCTCTATTTAAGAAGGCATTATGCTTCTTCCACAATCTTTTCTAAAAAGCTAGTGTCCCAAGTAAATGGCATATCTTAATGTGTTGTTGGGATTAGTTTTTCAGGGCTTTGGGAAAACGTTTGCTAAGGCTTCTATTTCTTGGAGTGTCTGCATCCTCAGTGAGATACCTTTCAGAATGTGGGTTTTTTCCCATGAGTGTGTTTTTTGCCTGTTTTTCTTGTCCCTTAAGTAGGACAAATAGAAAATAGATTAATATATTAACTCTTTAAAGATATGAATGCTTTCTGAAACCATTGAGCCAGTTGAAAATAAGAGTAAATTCTAGGCAAATGCAATAGTCTTCTGAAAATGGCAGCGTGAATTTATATGCCTGGCATCTGAAGAGACCATAGGCTGGAACTGGACTATATTACAACACTCTTGTATGTGAAAAAGGAATTTTGTTGCTGAAATTTCAGTTTGCTGTGTAATAAATTTTTCATGGCAAACTTTTTTGTGCTTGTTTTGTGTCAGTAGCTATTGAAAATTTTCTAAAGCTGCAGCTTTCTAAGAGAACTCTTTCACTGACTGTGACTTAAAGATAGGATTTCAGATGAAGAAAAGGCATATTTTAGCACAATGAGGTGCAGTGTGTGCAGATGGGAAAAGGAAGAAATTAAACTTTCTTGAAAAACCTGATGAGATATCCATTTCTTTTCTGAAGCTTTAGAATTGAATGATGGAGAAGACTGAGAGTACTTAAAGAACATATCTGTGCATAAGGCATTGTAAAGAACATCAGTTGTAGTTTCTTGTTTGTTCCAAGTATAAATTTCACAATGGCTGCTGGAGCTAGAGGCATTTTGTCTTCTGTTGAGAAGCATTTTCAAAAGGAAGTAATTATTTCTCTCATTTGTGCCATTATCTATGTGCAATTCTCTCTTTCATTTTCCTAACTTACCTGTTTTTCAATACTTTGGACCAGTTTTTCATCCCTCACACTTAGACGTCTTTGCTATGCGTATAACTTGAACCACTCCGATGTTTGTTTCCAGTTCTCTTTGAGATGTATACATGAAATAATAAAAATGTGTTCCTCATAAATCCTACCTAACTTAAAAGGAAAGAAAGAAACCAAAACAAAACAGCAGAAACAGACAAAGAAACAAAAATCCCCATCAACCCCCCAAATCCAAGTACAAGCCATTTTTAATTTTTTCACATACTTTGTTTTACAAAGACAGTATCTTAGGAATGTACTTGACTGAAACAATGGTGGAGGCATTTGTCCTATTTGATTGTACACCTGAGGTGGTATGGTTGATGTTGCTAGAAGTTAAGAGCAACGGGAGAACTTGAGAATGAGTTTTTGAAGACACTTTACCCACTATCAGGATTTGACTGAGTATTAAATAGTCTCATTTTCCACCTTCTTGTCCAGACCTTTAATCTCTTAGTCTGAGGGAACAGCCTAGTTGCATCCAAATCTTGATTCCTACTTGAAAACAAACTTCTGAAAGATGGCAGACTAATTTTTATCAATGAACTGATGTCATCACTTCCTCTGGAAGAGAATATAACAGGTTCAGTTACAGCACTTTTTTTACTCCTGCTGTAATAAGACAATGGTTCAATGAGAAATGGTTATTAGCTCAAAATATCCTTTACTTTAGAAGCTGTATTTTAATTGTTTTGTACTGATACATGGACGGCTGAAAGCAAAGATACAAAAATATTTGTAACCTGTCCCTGGTCCAAGCAATCAACAAACACAGTGATCAATGCATGAACATCATAAAATATTGGAGAAGCAAAACGTGTCCTGTTCACTTCTGGGTAGTGATGCTTGGGTTGTAGTCAGGAAATGAAGTATTGTGATCCTTTCTGGTTCATTTACTTTTTTTAGTTAAGGAGAAATCACTAAGTTCTTGTGGGTTTGATTTGTCGTCTGTGAGACTGGGACTGTTTTCAGGGACCTATACTGAAGTAGTGTGAAGTTTAAAGGTTCTGCAATATGTGTGTGACTGTGGCAGGGGAGATTATTGCTATTCTAATTTTAGAATAGCCTAGCAAAACCAAAACTGTTTCTGTAAGCATATATCGCCCAGAAGTTCTGTCACCTACAGGTCAAAGTAGTCTGAGTAAAGTACACCAAAACCAAAAGTCACTACTTTGTATCTCTGATACCAGCTATGCCTTTTCTGCCACTGAAAGTCTGGAAGAATTTGAGTACTTCTGATGTTTTATTAAGTGACTTCAGAGTTTTTGAGAAGGCACTATTCTAACATACAGATTTTCTAGACTCTTATGAGCTACATTTTCCTCTTCATATTCTTGACTGCCTGTGTTTTTAAAGAGTGAAAAATAGAGTGGTTTTCTTAAAATTTTCCTCTAATGGACGTTCATATTTTTGTTTTCCTTGAACTTTTCTTTGGTTTTGCAATCATATAAAAAGCGAATTATTATTCTAAGTTTATTGGTGTATCCACCATAGAAATGTGTATTTGTGGGATTGCTTTTGAGTGCAAGAATTGCCTTTGAACCTTGGGTGGTACACGCCAAATCTTTGTGTGGCCAAGACTTGCATCCTCTGTTATATCTCGGTCTTGAGATAAATTTGCAGTTTGGGAATGGCATTAGCTGTCCCTGTAACCTTCTTTTGCAGGGGAGGGGTGATGTTGCTTGGGCCAGTTAGTGATGACAAGTCTCCAGACAAGTCTCCAGACAAGCTGTCTTCTCCATCACAACAGTATTTGAATTAGCTCCACTCTTTGCATCAGCTTACCCAGCCAGGTGGTTTAGAAATCACTACAAGACTTGCATTTGAGCTTCTTTGCCAATCTTTGTGTGTTCCAGAAGAGGAAGATTGGCCATAGCTGACCTAAGGTGTCTCAGTTATCTAATTTCCTATCAGAGCCACTGCTAACTTGTGTGAGGATTCATCAAAAGCTTGATGCCTTAATCTAAATTATTTAGAACAACTGTCGTTTGCTGTTCTTAAAATACAAATTCTCTACCAAAAAAAGAATACCCAGTAACAATTTATTTTTTCATATTTAAAAATTCTGGATTATTTTAGTGTAACTAATAATTTGCTGAAGGTGACACACATTGAACAATCCTGTCTAATATTTGATTGATCCATCTGCTACCTCATCTCTTAACTCCCAGTGCTACAAAGCACAGATAAAACTGCTACTGGACTTCTACCCTTAATTAATGCAAAGGGACATCAGCCAGTGATTTCAAAGGGAGCTTTGATTCTTGAAGTTGTAAGTCACCTGCAAGTGATGAGAGGCAGACAAAACTGCTGCAAAATCAGAGGTGATTTTAGTTCCCCTCTTGCTCAGTGATGTAGCGGCTTGGAGTTGTAAATGTTTGTACAAATAGAGAACTCTATTCCCCTTACTACTTAAAAAGTTATTAAAACTGAGCCAGTTGTTGCTTTTTGGACAAAAAGTTTTTATAATTAGAATTCATAATATACCTGATTTTAAAATTGTTTTTTGGAAATTCTAAAGTATTAGGTCTTAATTTTTCAAGTACTTCATTTCTAACTTTATTCTTATGTTTTGTCAAGCTTGCCTAAAACTTTAAGTTTTAGATTAATTATAAAATAAAAGATTTTTCAAGGGAAATAGAGGTCAGATTTTAAAATGAATGATGCTGTGATCAGATTACAGATTTGCAATGAATATATTTATATACAATACTTAAAAGCTCTGACTTTGTAAGTATCTTGTAAGCTTTGTAAGTTTTTAATAGTAATGGTATTATTATTTACATATTTTACATTAGGGAATACCTAAAAAACCTTAATTCCAAACATTTTTTCTAAATTAGTTGCACTACAAAATTATGTATTATTTTACACATTTGCAAATACTGTATTTTTTAAAATGTTTTCAAGAAGGCTGCTGAAGGAATTTCCAGATCCTGAATACAAGTAAGGACTATGATATAAGGGTACAAATCACAGTTTCTGTTAGGGATGCCGGTAAAATAAGTGTTCTTTGATTTGTGCTTTTTTTCTCTCTACCTGCTGAAATCTTACTTATTTGAATAAAAATGTGCCTGTTGCAAGAATACTCAATTGCTGTTTTCATGTATGGGGTAATACACGTAGTGTTCTTGTTTTTACCATTTTACTGGTTCATTTTGGTTCCTCAGTTTTTATATCATGCTAATTGCATTAGAAGTAACAATCATACACTGTCAATGGTGATGGTGGTTCTGAAATGTTTCTTGGTTTTGAGAATGACAGAAATGTTTGTGTTCTTGTTCACTTGTTAAAATTGTCATTGAGCACATTTTAGTGCTGACACGTTAGCACAACTAATTTAATTATGAGACCTGTCAACTCTTCAACCTCTTATGTGCAGACACTTTGTTAGTGCTATATATGTAATACCAAAAGTGCTAAATACATGTTTTAATGCAAATTTTGCTAAACTCAGTGCAGAACACGTTTCTGAAAAGTCATAAGCTTACTATATCATAGTGATTTTTTTGCCAATTGCTTACTTATTCTTTTTCTTTAGACATAACTTGCTGTTATATGTAATGAGTGCTGCTGAAATTGCTTTCATTTATCAAAGATGTGAATGACACAATGGATGCTTATGTACTCTGCCTGTCAAATCCATAACTGCTGCTAACTGAGCTAACTTCTGTTTTTCCACATGTTTCCTGGTTTTCTGTCAGCTTTCAGTCTTCCACGGGTCATTCAGTAAACACTACTCTGAGTGACTTTTTTGAGTTGCCATATGTCAATCACACTTATTTTCTCTGCTTTTTAGTAAGCAGAGAAAATAAGCTTGCTTTATTTGGGTTTGGCTGTCTTCTGCAGGGCAGTCTCTTGCATTCTCTTTCATTCCTAGCTCATTTTTGCTTTTAGCTAGGCTATGGAAGAGCTTGAGAATCAAGGGGGGAAGGAGTGTCTGATCAAAGTAAAGGAGGAGTCAAATAGAAGATAACGAGATAGCAGCAGGATTTGCAAGAGTTCTTTAAGCATGTTCAGTTTGAGCTGATCTACTTAAAAAAATGGGGACCTGGGTGAGAGATTGGAAAAGGTTGAATTACCTTAAAGCTTTTTTCAGTAAGCATTTTCAGAAGCTAGTGTCACCTTAAATAAAAACTTCTTTTTCCCTTAATTGTATCTTGACTATTTCTAAGTAGCCACTAATTCTGTGGGATGTGGGACTAAAAAAATCTACTACATGTCATTTTTTGGCATCTACATTTTTCCTAATGAGGGAACGGATGTGTCATTGTATTAAATACATTCTCAGTGCATTGCTGGTATGAGTAACCTGATGTAGCAGTTGCTAAGTATGCATACCAAATCTGAGAAAAGCAGTAAGAAGTTTCTTATATGAGACATCTATGAGTTTCTTGTATGAGGCAATAAAATATGCATCAGCTATACTAATCTTCCCTTTATAGAAAATACCCTTAAATTAATTTATGTGTTTTGTGGTAGTCTTTCATAATATTTCAAGTGCCACATTCCTCATTAGAGATGGTGGAGAGGAACCCCAGCATGTCTTCAGTAGAGGTGGAAGAAGCATGTGTATTTGGGTAGCCTCTTGCCAAGCTCCTCACATCCTCTGGGGACTCGCTTTGCTCTGAGTAGGGCTGGTGGGAGCTGTACCCAGGAGCTGCTGTTCCTCACCCATCTGCTGCAGGACCATGCATGGTCACTGACTTCAGACTAAACAAAGCTCCCACACATGATCACACTCGCCTGGGCTTTGTAACTTCTATCTTCTTCCTCTGTTAGTGCAAGCTTTCTTTTTTTTCCTTCTCTTATCCTTCAGCAATCTTCAGGAAAATCTTCAGCTGAATTCAACCGTGTGATGTATAAAGCTCCACTCCTGATGCTCCTTGCTTTATCTTTCTGTAGTTTTGCAGGATATCCCCTGTATATGTAGACCTTTAAGAGACCCAAAATACATATTTGGATTTAAAATGAAATGCAAGGCTTTCCACCTGTAGCAATTTGGATTTTTGCCTTTGCTATTTATTAGCAAAAATGTCCCTCTGAAATCTCCAGGAATGATGTAGTTGATTACAATTGAAAGTTGTATTGCTGCTCCTTAGTCACATAATAATAAGCATTGGAGAAAACTTGTACATGCTCTGGAAAGGGGAAGATGTTTTTGGGTATACATAATTTTCTGCTAACTTGTTCATGTCACAGAAGCTAATTTAGATGTGTCAGTGATGGGACTGAATTTGTGTAACAAGCTTGGCACTATTACTGCTTCTTTTAGGACACAAGCACAAGTAAATATAAGATTAATTCCAGCAATTTGCAAGTGACTCAAAGCATTTAGATTATAAACTGGTGCATTTTTGTTTTCTTACTGTTTTTAAATGTTAGAGCTGAAAGACTTTGGTTTTGTTTTTATCATTTTCTTTGAAAATCTAAATCCATTTCTTTCTCCTGGGATGTTTCAGTAATAGCAATATGCTGTTAAAATAAACAGAATTTGGAGTTTTGAAACAAGAAATGAATCAGAGTTAAGTACATAGGATAACAATTTATCCTATAACAATATACCGTTTGGAGAAACCACAAATAATCTTCAAAAGAAATTCAAAAGAAGTTAGATCCTTTTATCAAACATCAGATGGATAACCTTGTTTTCTTAGACTCTGACTGGAAGGGATTTTCCAGAGGATGTTAGAGATGAAAACTCCAATTCTGAACTTTGCAAATTTTCCACCTGATGTGTAAGGTATATTTTTGAATTTTTTTCTGTTTCTGGACATGAAAAGGTGCTTCTCTTTAGACTATTTCTGTTCCTTTAGTCCTGCTGTACTTAAGGGTTTGTCATGAATGCATTTTACTTTTGTGGTTTAACAAGCTTTTGAAATGAAGCTGATTGTATATAGGTTACACCAGTAGTAATGTTTTTCCATTTTTTTTAATATTGAAACACATTGAATCTCTGTAAAATAATATATTTTTGAACTTTGCTTTGGATGTGTTGTCCCACCTAATTTCTCTTTCAGTAAAAGTCATTCAGTTTGCACAGTTATGCCACTCTTTAAAGAAAAAAATAGTATTTTTCAAGAGGCATGTTGACTGGTTGCACATGCCAATATTAAAATTCATGGATACAGAAGTTAATAGTAGGTACCGACAAAATAATGTTTTATGAAGTGTTAGAAGTCTTTCAGGACTCAATCTGACAGAAAAAAAAAAGATTAAATTGTGTTTACTTAATTGAAGGCTGACTTTGGGATTCAAAGGACAAGTGAGGTATAACTTGATCAAAACCCAAAATAGTTTGTCTGGCACACAGCTCAGTCTTATTTAAACTGAATATTGATCTTGTTATAGCACTGTAATTCTGAGCCTGGGTCAACAACCTGCAGGTTGCTGCCCGGACTTGAGAACTCATCCCCTCCCCACTGCTTTCTAACCAGCATCATTAGGTCATGTCTGCACTACATTTGTAGGCTCTGCAGGGTACAAATAATTCCTGCTTGACTGTGTTGGAAGGTGCCTTGCTTTGCTCTTGGGAGTTTTAAAGCAATAATGAGCCACAGGCTGATTGTGCCGATGTCTACTAATGTATGTAAATGGAAAACAATTATTTCAGAATTGCTGTGTGTTGCAGTAGAATTTTTAGCTGTTGGAATTTGTCTTTGAGATACATATGCAATCATACCATCCTTTGTGAAATTATGATTCTATAAATGTTACCAAATGCATTTTAATTATGTGTATTATTTTTAGTGTTGTGTGGAGATTTAGTATTGTGGGGTTTTTTGGAGTTGCCAAAGGTAAAGGGCTTGGAGTTTTAATTTTCTTGCATGTAAAAGCTGCCCATTCTAGTCTAGCACTGGTAGTCTAGTGTTGAGGCAAAGTTAGTGTGCTGACCCACCACCCACGCTCATGCACATTGGCCAAGTACAGCCTCCAGGCTTCGTGTGAGCCCTGGCTCTTTGACGTGATAAATTTGCTCTGCTGATGACAAATGTATTTTTACGGTGTCTGTACTGGTGCACTGCTGGAAATAACTGAGCAGAGAGCCTATTTAAAATACTGCCTTCCTTTTGTGTACATCAACAGGTTTTTGAAACTGCAAAAGGGATTTCTGTTACAGTTGGAGTACCATCTTAAGCAACAGATAGGTTTTTAGTGATGTTAATTTTTTCCAGTGAGTGTTTGTAACTCTTGAAACTAAGTGAAACAAGAATCCTTGTTCTCTGCTGCATACCATATGGCAAGAAAAGATAACTGAAGTATTGGGACATAATGATAGAACAGAACTATCATGTGCATAATGAACAGGTGTTCCTAAACACTATTCTTCTGGAGTAAACATTTTGTGCTATGATTGATGAAATTATATACAATGAAGTTATATTGATTGTTAGGGTTTTAGTATAGGTTTGCCTAATGGTTGTTTTGAAATGTGTGATTTTTTTTCCTGGTAATTTTAACAAGTTTGCCATGGACTAATCTGAGCAGTAATTGTAACCAGAGATCTAAATAGCTGCCCTTGATTTTATTTCATGTTCATGAATGTAAGTTATATTTGGGATACTCTTTATAAAAATATTAGAGAAATGTAATGTTTGGATTTCATTTACTGATTGACAGTTCTTTACTGTAGTGGTTTCAATTAATCAAGTAATTTTTTGCATCTTCTTCCATGGTTCACTTGGTAACTCCTTAGAAAACAAATACTGAAATATGGTTACAGTTCCTGACACTTCTTGGGACAGATTAATTTCTATAGTCCTCCACACAAAAAGCTCAGAGCAAACAAATGTGTTAGGTCTTGCTAATACTATTTGTGAAGCAAGTGGGCTTTGTTTCCTGGAGAGTGATGATAAACAAAAGTTTGCAGTTTTGCACTGGACATCCCACAGTTTGTGGCAAGCCCTTTAATTCTGCTGGCCTTAGTTTCCATAAATTGGGAGTATCAATCCTTTTGGAGATCATCATGTAAAATTAAGTCTTCTGCTTCAGATCTACTATTACACTGAATATTTTAATGGCAGCCATTTCTTATTATCCTTTTAGTAAAACTTTATATTTGACCAGTAAGTTCAAGATGATGTTTGAATGTCAAACCAAAGGAAGTGCTCCTACTTGTTAGACATAGCTGTGATAGCACTTTGTGTGCTTGGCTCTGAGCTTAAAGGCTACACTGAACAGTTTTAGCAGGGACACCCTCATTCATTGTATTCAGTCAGTGCTATTATGAAAGTGTTTTATTTAGAAGGATTTGCAGGTGATCAGCTGATGCAATGATTGGTGGTGTGTGGAGGGGTTGTCAGAGACTGTGCAACATCAAGTTCTGCATTACCTCACTTTGAAAGCAGCCTGGCATTTTAGACTTATGCTTTACTTGTTCAGGTTTTATTCTGATGCACTTAATGCAGCAGTTCATCATTCCTGCCTTTGCAAATCTGCTGTAGGGAGTGAGGAGCGGGGTATGTGTGTGCTTCTGGTGTCTGACTTATTTGATACCACCCCAGTGCATATAAATAGTGCACAGAAGTGTATAGCATCATCTAACCTCTGATATTTGAGAAGATCAGTGAAACTGTTGGAAGAGTGGAAAACACACTGTACTTTAAACCTTTCTGAAGTGGGAAGTAGGAAAGTCTTGGCAGTGGTATTGAGATAGTAACTACTTTTAGAAACTAAATGTGTAACACTTCTCTGTGCCTTCTTTTAGTGTAAAGAGGGGTGTAAAAATTCCTTCGTTATAGCCAAAGAAAGCCCTGATGGTCAGGAGCTGCATCTTGGGAGGCAGGTTTGCCATCTGGAAGGTTTTCCTGACTTTTACAAGTTAACATCATTCACTTGTTAAATGTACCTTATTTCAGTGAGGTACTGGTAGCTTAGGGATTGTTTTTATGCTCATCCTATTCTGTCACATCTGCCTGTTCACTTCATCTGTGCCTTCACATATGTGCTGTCATGTCCATTCCAAGTCACATGACTTGCTGGAGCAATAAAGAACAACTTGTGAATGTCTTACTTTAGTTTTTTAATGATGACTATCAAACAGAAATAAAGTTAAGATGCAAATAATTTTTGAGAGACATGAGAATTTTTTGTCTTCTTGGCAAGAGAAAGAGACAGTTAAGTACTATAGTTTTTCCAAGTATGTGTTTTGTGTTTCATGAGTTTTACAGAAACTGTTGGAATCACAAACTCAGGTCTTTAGATAAATACCAATGGTACATTTGAAAATGAGGTTCTGTGAGCACTGGCATTTCTTCCATTAGCAGAGATATTTTAGGATGCTTAGCTTTTAATTGTGACAGATCCTTTCCTTGATTTTCAGGGAATATAGTAGACTGAATTCCTATCTAGGTTCACTTTCTGCAGTCTGGAAATAAAACTTCTGCTGAATCAAGTCTCTTCCAAAGAGCTCCTTAGAAAGCTTACACCAGATTAATGGATTTCCTTCTTTCCTACATCCTATGCTATAAGGCATTGTGGAGGCAGTGATTGTTTTGAATTATGTTGTTCCTGCTGAAGAATCATCATCATCAACATCATCATCTTAAGGAAAGAATCTGAAACTTGGGGTAGCAGCAGTCTACACTTCCCTTTGCCATGGACTCTACATTCAGAGCAGTTATCTAGAACACAATGGTTTTTTTCAAGGAGGCCAAGAACTGCTGCAGTTAATAGAATTTATTAATATAACTTGTGAAACTGTATCATAATCAACTTGCAAGTACTTTTGATTCAGTAGCCTTCCCTAAGAGCAGAAGGAAGTTATCTTCTGCATTTTTTTCTCCTAATGCCTTCCTTTATCACAATGAAAAAAAAATTTTAAATTAGAATCTTTATCTTCCCATGAACCTCAAATAAAGCATTTAGTGAAAAACCTAGCACAGTATTTGGCAGCTGTACTTGGCAAAGAAGAGAAGATGTGGGTGTTTTTTCTGGACATTTAATTTTGGTTCTTGTGCTGTGTTATATAAATGCATTTGTTGCATGAGTGTGCATGTGAGCTGGAAGCCTCTAGCTCTGGTATATTATGTGACTGATGCCAGGAGGAGGAGGGAATATATTCCTCATTAAGAGAAGCTACATCTTCAGTAAGTCAGAAAAATGTAACATAAGGAAACATAAGACTTCTTTTGAGGATGTGGGGTTTTTTGTTTGACTTTTTATTCAAAAAGAAGCTATTATGTTGCAGTAGCAATGCATTAGTAAGTGGAAACTGATGTTTGATCTGCCAAGTGTACAAACAAGCTTTGTGGTTATGAGATGAAGGATGTGTGTAAATGCCAGTACTTGTGCATCCACATGGTGTGTTGCATACAAAATTAATATAGGAAGAGTCATATTGGCAAAATACGAGCTTTGTGCTTGTAAGTAGCTTTATTATATATCACATCATGAAAATCCATCCCATTACCATCACCTGAAATAGGGAGCTATGAAATGCATTGGCTGAAGTTTTACAACTGCCCCAGTTATTAACCACTGCTTCATGAACTACTAGTGTTAGTAGATTGGGATTGATGCTATTGGCATGTTAAATTTAACCGTGAAATCTTTAAAAGATCTGAATGGCTTAGAACGTACAACAAAGTAATGGATGAAGTGTTTGGTGCCTTGGCTTGGATCCAGCGTGATGTCCTAAATGAATGCATCGTGAAACCACAACAGATCAACCCAGATTTACATGAGTGATGCAGAAGAGCCCTGAAGCTAAGCCAACATAGTGATTGAATTAGCTCCTGCATTTAGAGAGGCTTCTCCCTCCAGGTCAGACTTCTAAGCACTGATGGGCTTGTGTGGGGAACTCGCAGTTACAGGCTGAAGTATGCCTGCATTTGGGAGAAAAAGAAATCTTAGAGCTTGAGAACTTTTAACTTTGACAAGTGTGACTGATTTTTGTTTTAGGGGGAAAAGGGGGAAACACTGTGAACATTTCCATTAGTGGTGCTTTGGTCAAGGACCTGCCAATCTTCCCAGAAATATCTGTTCAAAATTTGAAACATTTTGTTGCCATGGGGTTGATAAGTACCTTATGTATCACCCACCTTCATACAGTGCGTGGCTTTTCCATGTAATAAATAATAACTCTACTGTAGTGTGATACTCATAAATGGAACTATTTTGCAAATATCTGTGTGTACTGGTGCAAAAGTACAGCATTTGTGATCTCTTCTCTATTTTTAATAAACTGATTTTATAGGTATGTCAGATTAAAGACAAGACATGGTGGATGGACCAGAAGCATTACTCTTTTTGAGTAGTCATGTTTTTAATGAAGTTTTGTTTTTACAAGATGCAGGGAAATTGTTATTAAAGAGCAATACCAGGATGTGAAGCGTGTCTTTATTCTAGAGATTTGTATCATGGCAAAGATCTTTCAAAGAGATACGGGGGATATTTAAAAAAATATATTTTACAATTCATATTTTTAACTGGTATCCTCACGTAAGATATTGTTAAATTCCAGCAGCTATTTTATTTATGTTAGTGCTATATGCAGTTCCTGTTTATGTACGCTTCAATACCTCAGTAACCAGATATCTCTATTTTTGTTTCTCAGCATGATGTATCACAGACTTTGCTCAAAGCAACTCTGGACAGTGTGGTTGAAGAGTGTGTCAGCTTTGTAGGAGTTGATATTAACATCTGCTCAGAAATACTATTAAGGTGAGTGAAACATTTTCCTATTCCAGTAATTACATGGCTCTGGATCACAGAGTCTCTGTTTAGTCTGCCATCTGACTCAAGCTCAGCTGGAGCAAATGGCTCTTGTGTTAAACTTCCAATTACATAAAAATGACACAGTAAGACACTGTGTGTCTTAGTATTTCACTGAATCATTAGGAGTCAGGTTTTAAGGATATGTGTGATTCTCCAGGGTAAAAATATGCTTCAGAAAAAAACAGATATTTAAAAATTTTTAGCCAACACTGCAATTTTAGAAAAATGTGATATGAGTAATACGTATTTTTACATGGAGAAAGGTATTTTCAAATATACTTTGTCTCTTAGAAGGCATTTTTATAGGTACTTCTAAGTGGAACAGATTGTAAAACTTGGGCGAGGAAAGGAGACAAGGAAAGATTTAAGGGGAAACTTGAAAAATGTATCCCTTTTTACTGTTTGTTTTTTTATTAAGTAGTTATGCCATGTTTACTTGAAGAATGTTTTGGACTTCATTTTTCAGGGTTAGAAATTAAAAGCTCAGTCTCTCTTGAGTGTGTAGAATTCAGTATTGTTTAGACTCTCAAAGAGTAAAAGTGCTACTGTCATCCTCCATATTAGGAGGGGAAGGAAAAGAATGTTCATAATCTTCTGTTCATATTCTTCTTCCCTAATATTACTGTTCATAATCAGTAATGAAAATTATATTAGGTGTGAAAGTTAGGACAAATGCATTCTTGATAGCACTATATTTTAGTTTTTTAGCCCCTTAGAATCTTTCTCAAAAACATCTTTCCATATTTTGTAAGAGACTCTCTTTCTATTCTTTTTGGTTTTCCACTTCCATGTTCTTTATCTGTTTGTCCAGCCCCTGCCCAGTGCCTGATTTCTTCTGTCCTACATGCTTTTGGATTTAGATCAGCTTTTAGGAAGAAAGCAAATGGAAAGCAAGGTATCTAAATGACAAATGAAGCTTTCATTCATAGAATCAACAGAATAGAATCGTAGAATAATCTGAGTCTGAAGGAATAGCTGTATTGTCCACTTCAGCAGGAAGTATCAGCCTGAGATGCTACTGTGCCTCCACAAAACTAAATGTGGGGTAACCCTGTCCAGACAGGGCTACAGGTGGTAACCACATTGTGTAAGTATTTTGTGTGGTCTAATTAGCCTGGCTTACAATTGTTCAAATCTGCTGTTCTGTGTAGATGCAGTCTCAAGTTTCCTTCAGACATCCAGTTCATGAGATTGTCACCCTAGCTAGATTGCAGCTGGAGCAGAGCTTTCTGTTTGTGGTTTCTGATGCATCAAATACACTTCTTGACACATAGTACACAGGGAGGGGATGACAGTGCTACAGTATTTGCATTAATCTGCTGAGTATTGTGCTTGAAAGGCTTGAGATCATCAGTGGAACATTCTGTCAATCCTGTCAATACTGTGTAATGTTCCTTTGTCAGTGTAAACAAGCTGGATTTCTCAATTTTTCTAAGAGATTTTTGAAGAAAATTCCCTTCCTAATGATTAATATTCTGTCTGTGGTTAAAGGTGTGTCCCTCTAATTTCATTCTGAGCTTTCATCAACTTTGGACTATTTTTTTAACTTTTGCTTGAGCATGAGAATAATGGAAAGATTTTTTCTTTTTTCCCCTGAGATTTTATGGCTCTTGCTGGTTTTGCTGGTGGTGTTTTCTAGAATCAGTTCATGCCATTCCAGAAACAGATCACTGCTGCTGCTGACTTAAAGCAATGGCATCAGATAGATAGATAGAGCCTAGTGGGTGACATTTCATTCACTAGTGCCATGAGTAACTCCCCACGAGAGCTCTTCTCTCTCTTTTTACGATTAGCATACTCCACACACAGAAAGTTTTACTCACACGTACATACAGAAAATGTGCTGCAAACCCACAGCTTCCTGAAGGAGCCTGGCTAACCACTGTTGCAGGTAAGTTCTTGGCCAGGTCCAAGTTGCCCTCAGAACAAGTCATGCAGCCTGTTCCCAGCTGCTTTTTATTTCAGGAGGAGCTCAGAGAAAAGAAACAAGCTTTGTGGATCAGTTCAACTGCTTGAGAAAGGCAAGCTGCTCCCAGCCACTCTACTTCTGGGTAGCAGACCTGAGCCCTTCATGTGCAAGGCAAGGTGTTTCAGTACCATTGGAAGGGCTGAGAGGGGGCTGTTCTTACAGGAACAATTTATCTGTTCTGAACCCTCCTCCCACACTGTTTCCTGAAGAGGGCAGCTGGGGGCAGGCCATAAGACATGACAAATTGAATTGGCATTACGGAAATAGCCAACAGATCATAAATTACACATCCCTGGCTTACTAGTTAGGCATGTACAGAGCTGGATTGCTGTACTAAGTTTTCTTGACTTGAATGGATTCCTTCCAGAGGACTAAGAGAAGGGATCCTTTTTCAGACAATGCGTTTGGTCTGGGAGTCTATTTGCTAATTTCTTAGCGGTTTTAAAGTTTTATAAACCAGATTTTCTATAGGAATGTGTATCCTTGTAAAGGATAGCACTTGCAATAGTGACTGTTCAATGGTAATAAAAGTATTTTGTAAATTTTCTCTTAGACACATTGCAGGACTGAATACTAACAGGGCTAAAAATATAATTGAATGGCGAGAGAAGAACGGACCATTTATAAACCGAGAACAGCTCAAAGAAGTTAAAGGTTTGGGCCCCAAAACCTTCCAACAATGTGCTGGCTTCATCAGATTCAATCAAGAATATATAAAGACTTTTTGCAGGTAATAGAGATTTTAACGGTTCTGAATAAATTGTCTAAAATAGAATGAGAAGACCTCCCCCTTTTCTACTTTGTATTCATGCTTGAGACTCAAGGAATCCTGGATCACTAGGTGCTCTGTGCTCTGAAAGACAACAGATTAACTTGTTCAAGTCCATGGTTGAAGATAGTTTTTCCCCTGAATAGTCATGGCTTGGTAGCCTAGTCCTCTAAGTCAGGTTTTGATTAATATGTAAGTTGAAGTAAAAATTTTGCCTCTGAATTAGTAAAAAAAAATTGTCGTGCAGCAGTGTTGTGATCTGAGATGTTAAAACTTTACTCTTGTTTTTCAGGCATAATACAGAGATGTGTAAATTAACTAATTTAATATGGTAAAGGTTATTCTGCAGAACTTAATGGTAGTAAACTAGTGCAGATTTTTGGAGTTTCAATTTCATTACCTGGAGAGAGGAAGTTGAGTATCTGCCTAGATTAAGCTGTCTCTATATTATACTCCTGTGCCTAGCAAGTGTGATGTGACTGTCTTCTGTCTGAAATACAGAACCTTTGGAAAGGTTCCTGTGAGGCCTTTCCCCAAGTCCAGTTTGTCAACAGTGCATCATCCTCTTTGCTGTCATCTCATTCCCTGATTCTGTACCAAGTCTTCTACTCTTTCAGCCATTCATAGCGCTCCTCTTGACCTTTCTACAACTGGAAATACCCTTTCTAGCACAGTGTCTCTTCTCCTGTCTTTTCTCATTTCTCTTTCCAGAATAAAAACGAAGAAAGGACATGGCAGTAGCACCACACTTTTGCCATTAGCTCTTCTCAAAAAAAATATTTTCCTGGGAAGCACACTCTGTGTTTTAGCCAGGGCAGTGCTCAGAAGCAATACTGCATTCCCAGTTGCTGCTGGCCGAACAGCACACGCGTAACTTCCAGGCAGGACGTGGGCACATGGGGACTGGCTTTCTGCCCGGGTGGAAGGTGTACAGATTGGTTGCCCATCTGGCAGGGAGGCATGGGCTGCAGGCCAAATGGTGCTCGCTGTAAGCACCAGAAGACCAAAGAAATTGCTTCCAAAGCTCTCTATGATTGATAGGTCTTACCTTGTACAGATCTGTTCTAGGTTCTCTAGTTTATGCTGCAATACGACCAATAAAAAAACGGTTGATGGCTTTTTCCCCGCCCCCCAAACATTCACTGGTGAAATGTGAACATTGTTTTGAGGATTTTTTAACCTTATGGAACACAATTCTGATGTTAGTCAGATTCCGTAAAACTTGGGAATGCTGTATAACCTGAGAAATGGATTTTAAGGCCAAAGTAAAGCTCTAACAGCACTTCTTGTGAGTCCAGGTGACATAACCAGAGGCTTTTGGAATTAACTTTGATGTTTGATTTTTATCTTTTCTAATCACTTGGATGACTTTAGATTTCTGTATGAAATAATTTTTGTGCTTTTTACATGAAATTTAATGAATAGTGGTTATTTTAAAAATTGATATGGAAAGAGGAAAATATGTTTGCATTTCTGCCAGCAGTTGATGAGTGGAGCCCAAAATGCCACTGCTAGTTTCAGGTCCTTCAATGCATTCTCTTTTGTCCTCCAAAAGCAGGAACCACTTGTGATTTGGGAAAAAAAACCAAAGAGGCATGAAGTGAGCATTTGCAGTAGGTGTAATTTTGATGACTTTAATGTGTCCTGATAAATTTGTTTTGTTTGAGGACTCCAGGGAAAAAAATATATTGGTTTTGTGTGTGGACACTGACCAGGGTCATCTTCATTGAAAATGACACGTCCATTTTTGATTTCTGGCAGTAATAAGAAAAATGAACTTGGCAGTCGTGCACTTTTGACTAAAGCAGGTGTACTGGGTAAAAAGAAGAGTAAACTAACATCGTGTGCCTCACAACAGCCCAATCCTTTGGACCAAACTTGCATCCATCCAGAGTCTTACAACATTGCAATGAGGTAAGTGATGGGAAAGCTATTGAACCATTGACACCATCAATGTTTAAAATGAAAGTAGTGATTTTTCTGACAACAGCCTGCTCAGTCTTTTGTGACAGAGATATTTATATTGCTTTGAAGCTTTCACCCCTGTCTTCAAAAAGAAGGTATGCTTCAGATATATGGGAGCATGTGTCATTACTTTGGGCCTTTAAAATTAAATGTTGATATTGCAAGGTCTAATTAAGATGTATATATAAGTTATCAAATACACGAATAGTATGATTGTTTTACTAAGTGACTTAAAGAAGAGAATGGTTTTTGTGTATGTCAGAAAAAAGTAATTAGGAATCCATATGTGCCTCTGAAATAACTGCTATAAGCTATGATCTTTTCTATCAGCAGCCCTGGTTGAATTGGATTCTGCTTTTCAGAAAACATCTCCTACCATAAATGGGCACACATTTATATTTTAACTGAATTTTACTGAACAGGTTTTTTTTTTAAGGTACTGGAGCTAATTTCACTAGTAGCCAGTTGCTTTGAGGTTCTTATGATTTCTGTTGAGAATATTATGCCTGGACAAACAAACTTATGCTTCCTGTTTTATAGACAAAACCATCTTTAAACCTCAAAGAGAGATGCTGAATTTCTGACTTCACGAAGCTTGACATTCTTACCTAAAAAGTCATACAGGACATTGCATTTTCCCTTCAGTGTGTGCTCTGTTCTCTCTTCCTATCCATAGGTCTCCATGTCTTCCTTCTGCTAGGCATGCAGTGAACTTTTGTTTCCATCCTCTCCCTGCCACAGTTGATTCTTCTTTGTGCCTAATTCTAGAACCCACTGTTCAGTTTCCTGGTAGAGAGTATTGCAGTTGTGCAGTGTGGTTTGGTAACTTTGGTTTCTCCTTTTCCATCCCTTTTTTCCTTATGCATCAACATTTGTTGCACAGTCCCTGCCCTGTGTAGCTGTAGGAAGAAAACATTATTAAAGATCCTCATCTTAAAGATCTCTTGTTTGGTAGGTGGTTTTTAGGATGTACAGCTTGGTCACCTTAACTGAACATGACTCAATGTAAGTCAGTCAATGTGAAAAACAAAAATGAATTGGTTATTCAAAAATAATTTTGATTTTCAATGTTGAATTTCATTCAATTTAAATTTCAAATGTTTGGATTTTAGTTTTTATCTTTCCAGCCCTGGTACACTAATAACATTGTTAGTAAAGTGTCACAATGCTACCTACCAGCCTTGTTTAAAGCCTGAAGTGGACAGACTGCTTTAGAGAGCAGAGAAGTACATGCAGTGGAATACTACATGGTGGAATACTACACTAATTTCCCTACATACAATATTTTCACAAGGGTTGGTCAGAAAATAAAGAATTGTAGCTTTGTTTCCAAAGCAGCACAGATGACTTTTATATATGAAGTGGTGAGTGGGATTATTACTGCACAGGGTAGAACAGATATTCACATACAGCTGAAATGGTATCATTTTGGTAGGTATCACAGATCATATAATTCTGGTTTGAAATTTGTCTGGGAACCCATCACTAGCACTACTTAACAAATAGCAGAATAAAAGAATTAATGAGCCTGATTTTTAAATCTCAGCCAAGACAGTGGTTTGTGTCCTAGGCTTGTGCATGTTTCAGTGAGGGGACTGGCACCTAATGCACAGCCAGCGCTGCTTAGAAGGTGCCTTGCTGAGTCTTAAAATGTGCACAGTTTCAGACTCAGACTTAGATTGCTTCTAAGCCAGTGCAGGAGTGTTACGTGGCTGAAGACCAGTGTTAATCTATCTCATCATCTTGCTTTGGATAATGCAAGTATTTTACTGCAGATTTCCAGCAGGGCCATTTTTTATTATCTGTTTTTCACCAAACACTTTGTCGTCCTAGACAGAATTTTTAGATCAAGTGTTTAGGTTCAAATGCATGTCATAGATATTGTACCATACAGGATTTTGTTGTGGGGTTTTGGTTTTTTTTTAATGCAAAAGGAAATAAGTTGAGTACAAAGCAAATATCAAACAACAATTACAATATCTGCTAATGAAACACGAAAACTAATAAGCATAGCATCTCACTCTGTACTAAGTGTATCAGTCTTTTCTTCATCCTTTTGGCTTTCTCTGTTGTTTTTTTACATTTTAGTACCTCTACACATATTATGATAGGAGGTAAAAAAAGTCTCCAAGTGCTTTCTGTGAATGTACTTTATGGACAACAGTATTTGTATTTTTCTCTTGTTTTCTTGAAAGTGTGTTAAATATGAAGGTGATGACTTTCATGGTATAGATTGTATGACTTTGCAGCAACTCAATATCACAAAATGGTGTGAGGAAGGGGGCAAATATCTTTAATGTTTTTTCATGGCAAATAGCTGTTTTGAGAAAAGAAAATACAGCTCTGCAGCAAACTGACAAAAGCCAAGATGTGTAGTAATAAAAATTGACACTGGTGACATAAGGGCTAAATATAAACCAGACATCGTCCCCTCAAGCAACTAATGCTATAATTTAGCAATGATTATATATTTAAAATGACTTTTCAAAAAAAGCATATGGGCTGCTAAGTTTCTCAGAACTTATGAAAACAGCTTTCCAAACCTTTTTTCCTCCCTGTGTATGAATTAGGAAGAAATTTACTCAGAATTCAGACTGCCTGGAGGATTCAGTCCAAAGCTTATCAGGGCTGTTGGCGAGTTTTGCTGACAGGCAGTGGATGGGACTGGGCTTGTAATTCCCTTTTGCAGTGCCTACATTCATGAGAAAGCTTTTGAGAGCCTGGAGATCAAATCATGTTCATGGTGTTGGTTGGAGGCATCTTATGGAAATTGGCCAATATCTGAAAGTCTTTCTAGAATGCTAGAATTAAACTAGTTTAAAACCTAATTGATAATTCTTATAACTTAAAATACATGAGAAAAATTGAAACTGTTAGATGTAGGTTAGAATCAGTATTTAATAATAAAGTTTTTTAAATAATACATCTTAGAGTTCTGTGGCTCTACTGCTATCAGAGTATTTATTCTTTTTCTGTGCTTACACTGACCTGTTAGGGAGTGTGTCAAGTTCACAGGTGGATCTGTGTTGCCAATGGGCAGAATTGTCTTGAATTTGACCAGATTTGATCAAAAATCCAGTATTATATACCTCTTACAATGAAAATTAAAACGTATGGAATAGCTGCTACATAAGTTAATCATAAAGGCTTCTTCACGCAATGCCTACCACATCTTGCTATAGAAAGTAATTTCTGAAAGTTTTATTGGATTAAAAGTTTTCATGGAAAATTGCATTTATTTTTGAATTAAATAAGATGGTGATTTTATCCACTGCTTATAGCCAAATTACCCAAAGGCAGCAGTCTACATTGCAGATTTATGACATGCAAAATTATCAGGTTTTAAAACAATGTTTTTGAGGGATAGAAATTTACCAAAATTTGAAACCACTAATTTTCTTTTTCAGGACTATTTTGTAGCTTGAAAAGCCAATCCATTAAAAGAAAAATATGGTTGAAAGAATTACTCCCAAGTGGTGGCTTTGGTTGCCAAACTTCAGGCTGGAGCCAATTTTTAGGGCTGATTTAGAAAAATAGGGTTTTTATAATGGAAACACTGATGTAATCTTTACTACAGTGGCACAAATGGTGCTGGTATGATTGATTTATGACATTTAAGCATCTTAACTTCAAATCTGTACAATTTCTGTAAAATAATTGGAAAATACCCTACTAGTGATTTAACACGCTCTGCAGAAGACCAAAGCGTTTTTGTTCATGGTTTCCACACAGTCAAAGCTTGGCTTTGTCGTGTGCAGTGATCAAGCTTACGAACACCTCTAAATGTTGTGAATTGGAATTTTCAAAAAGCTAAATAAAAACCTCAAAACTTTATAGACAGGCCATTTTCCTGCAAAGCAGAACCATGTTTTAAGTTTTGAAAAGTCTATATGTGAAAACTAGTTTATAGTGGCAGAATCTCCTACATACAATTAATACAATATGTAGAGCATATCCAGTTTCTTGGTATGTGTTGTTAAAGAATTGGTAGGAAAACCAAGGAAACCTTTAGGAAGTCCCCAGAAGTTACAACCAGGTTATGCTTATAAACCAAAATGTTGGAAAGAAAATGCAGTGTTTTTTCTTTGTTCTATCAGTCTGCTGGGTGCAGTTGGTTTCATGCGACTGAATTTTAACATTTGCTGACTTTTTATTTAAATCTCATTAAAATGCTTTTTGCAAAAGATTGGCACTCAGAATGTGTGTTTGCTGCTCACAGATTGCTGCATCTGGCAGACAGGTTGTATTTTAGCCTGACCTAGAAATACAAATTTTTGCCAATGTAAAAAAACTAAAGCTGTGGCTTGGAATAACAGAGGTGAGGATCTTCCTTGGCTAATTCCCCAGATTTAGGACCTTGCCTGGTAGAGGCCAGTCCTGCTTACTGTGGTTGGTTGTGCCTTAAGAGAAGGTTTTGACGTACTGGGCAGAGTCACTTGGAGTGAAGATTCACATCTTGCCATTCTCTGTGTATTGATAATGGTGCTTGATGTCTTCAGCAGGAATTCAAAGTCCCGAGAGAATTCAGCAAGTGCTCATTCATGGGCTTTTTCTTCCCTGAAACAAAACACTTCAATTTGGTGCTCATTTCAGCAAGGTGTTTGTGTTGGTAGCAGTTCATATTCCATTATAGGCCAATCAGTCATATTTCAAATATCCCTGGTGTTTCTTCATTCTGCATGGGTGGATGTAACAGCTGACCCATAGTATCTCATTTGCTGTGCTGGTAAGCTGCATTTGCTGGCTTTGAAGGCAGGTACTGGCATATAAGAAAACGCAGAAGAAAAACTGTTGATGAGGCCACTAAAAGAAAGAGATTTTCCTCTTCTGCCCTTTGTGCAACTGGAATTTTGTCCTTTTGATAGCATTTCCTGCTATCAAAGGAACAAAATGGCAGGCTGGCTTGCCTCTGTCCAGATCCCCTAGTTGTCCTGGAATAATTGAGGCAGTGATTAAGGGGAGTAGAAATCAGGGAGGGAATTATTACTTAGTATGGTATTTGAGCAATGAAAACTAGTTGTTGTGTTTTATTTGATAATGCAGTCTACATGTGAATATTTTTACAGAGGATAGGAGTTGTTACTGTGGTAGGAGGCCTTTCCTTACAAAGACATCAGAAATATCTTTTGTCCACTTAAATGAGACTGTACTTGCATGTACACACATGTGTGAGTATTCAAGTTATTTAATGTGCAGACTAATCCTTTAAAAAGTCTTACATTTGGGGGCTTTTAAAAAGAAACTTTCAAGAGTTAAACTCAGTCAATTAATGAAACTTTATGACTATTTCCAATAGCCAATGTACAGCCCTAATTACAGAGAACACTTGCAGAATTGTGGCCATTAAGTATTATAAATAGCTGTTCGTATTAATCACTTTAAAAGACCAATTCATTCACAGGTTTTACTACTGACTTAGCTGGATTTTTAGAGGCCATATTTTTGTAAGTTATCTTGTCAGTAAACAGAAGACCAGAAAAAGCTTTCGCTGCCAATTGCCATCCAATAAAGACATTTTAAAGCTTTAATGTGTTGTAAAATACAGTTAACAAGAATGATTAGAAGAACTTAGAAATAATGGAGAAATATGCTCCATTTACGCTGTAAATACTAGACTCATAAATCAAATGGTATTTTTAATTTGTTGGAATTTTTGGGACTTACATAACTTCCCACTAGTTGCATTTAGGAAAAAAATATTGGGCAAAACCCTCACAAGACCTTTTTAATGGAATTTTCTCCTTTAAGTGTAGTATACTAGCTCTTTGTGGATAACTAATCATGTTTCACTATTTTGTATCTCGGGTTGCACTCTAGTTACGTGATACATCAGTAGTCATGAGAGCAGCCAACAGCAGCGTGACTAATGGTATGGGGGTAAAGTGGCTGTGCTGCAGTGGAACTGTGTCTGAATTTCTTCTCTCATTTAGAAACTCATTGTTTCTTAAAATTTGTAAGTTGAAAATGTCATAGACTGAGTGCTTTCTGCATGCAGTCAAATAATCTACAGTATTAATAATTTATGCGTTTTAAGAAAAACATACTGGTTAGACAGCTTTGTCTGGCTGAACCACATAAGTAGTTTTAGATATATTTGAATCTTTAGCTCTCTATGTCCAGCAATGAATTACAGAAAGTAATGCACTAATACTGTTTGATGCATAGTCTTCATCAGTAATCAAAAATTGAGGATCCGTATCACTGGTGGGAACAAGAGCAGTCAACATCTGCGTTAGACAAATACTGCTTTTGCACTTCCAAACATTACTAAAACATAAATGTCTGCATAATTTAAGTTTGTTACTGTCATAAATGTACATTTTACCTAACAAAGTGCATACTAATGCAGAGTTGTTTTGTTTTCAGAGTGATTATGCTGCTTTGCCATTAATTCATGTGTGTACTGTGACAAGATGTAATGGCGTATCATGTTGCTTTAATGTAATGAATCCAGTACTCCCAGCTCTTAAGTCGTGTTGCTGGAAATGATTACATAAAACAGAAATGACTGTGACTAAAGCCCTTGCAAAGCTTTAGAACTCCTGCACATTTAAGAAGCTTTTCAAGGGGTGGTTAGAGTAACTTCTTAAAAATTTACTGTAGGCTTCCCTTGGTAAAATTTTTACTCTTTTCTGACTTTTTTTTGCATTCCAGTGAAATTTATATTATCTTTTAAGCATTGCAAAGGTTGTGCTATAATTTTGTGCAGATGTGTATGTTAAGTGAACATGATGTGCTTATTTGTTACATTTATGCTACTTTTCTTTCTTTATCTGGATAAGATGGATGAAATTATGTATTAAATAAAAACATCAGTCATTTATCCATGACCATTCTCTGCAGGTCCTGTAAGACTGCAAAGAGATTACTTTTAAAATGAAGGTGATTGCAAAGGTTTCTGAGTATTCTCTAAATCTCAAAACCATAAAACTCAAAATTCTAAACTGTTTAAATTTCACCCTGTTCTTCCTAAGACTCTGGCAACTCTTGATCTGAGTTGATGTACCTTGAGCAGGAAGTTCACCATTCATTCACGTACTCAGCATTTGACGAAGCAAGGATAATATGTCTTAGAAGAATGACCTCACTTCAGAAAAAAAATCTCATCTTCCACATTTCTGTTAACTTGTCTTTAGGTTTTGTCTTTCTAGTAGATAAACATAGCACTTGAGCTACTGCAATGTATTATTTATTTCACATATGTAGCCAGGCAAATACTTTAAGGACTTTCATTTCTGCACAGATCATTCATGTTCTTATGTTCTGCAGCTGGAGCTGTTGTTTACAAATTGTGTGAGTGAGATATTTCAAGGATTGTAGTGGGATCGTTTAACATTAAGATCAAAATATTTAAATTAGGGGAAACCTCTTTTTTCCCCTCATAGTTGTATCTGAGTGTTACTACCAACTACATCTTTTTTTTTTCCTGACTTAGAAATACCTCGTGGAGGAAGTTGTTGTGTTGCTTTTTTAATAAGGAGAAAATTAATTTTTTTCTTAGCAATGACATTTTAAAGTAGAAGTTATCAATATAATGCCCCACTGTTCAGTCAGAGAGTTGTGCTTTTTTTTTAATTGTTGKTTTTTTTTAGTCCAAGTGCCCTCAGGCTATGCTCATTTGAGTAAAAATGATACATTAAATATGTAATTAGATTGAACGGTATTTCTAAAACTAACTGCATCTGCAATCACTAAGAAGTTACTTTAATTTGGAAATACTTTAATACATGGACTTTACCAAAGCCTGTTCTAAAATGGTGAGAATTTCCAAAATACAAATAATACTGTTTCTTATCCAGTGTATTTCTTCTCTGCATATGTGTGTGCTGGGCTTTGTTACAGTGCTCTGTTTTGCCTGTGATGTATAACCATAATTCTGAAACATTCTTAACAAAATGCCTGATTTTTAGAGCGTTAAAATTCTGTAGAAGTTGGTGGGACTTCTCACGTACTAAGACTTGGGCACATGTATAAGCATCATCTTCATGTGGAGCCAAATTTTTCCTGCGAGCAGTAACCACAATAATAATTTATTTACGCAATTGTAATTGATAACATAGGACCCAAACATAGCGCCCTTGCCTAGACAAGGAATCCTTTTTAATTTCAGATAAATGCTTTGGGATGTCCAGAGGGAGGCAAGGAAGGAGCAGGGGGCAAAACACCTTTAGTGACTTGTGCTTGAAGGCTCAGACACTTGGATTGTGTCCTGTTTGGTTTTCTTCCCAGCCATGTGCRTATAACACCGTTCATTCTGATTGCGTTATCCACACATGGGACATCTCTGTATGTAACAGGGCTTTTTAAAATACACACTGGTGGCTGCTCTGTGTGGTTGCACTTCTCAGTGGTGAAACCCATCCCGTGATAAATTTACAAAGTCAGTGTGCTTCTGCGAAATCCTAATGGTGAGAAAATGTTACTTGGACATACTCAAGCTGAGTTTCCATTTGAAGTGAAATAAAGCCAAGTACGTGAATGTCAGCAAACTTGTTTATAGGGGTGGGTGGGAAAGCATACATTATTTAGAAGGTTGAGTCATGAGGCTGGTCGGGTTTGTCATGTTACATCTGGCACGTCAGTCAAAGCTGGGACAGCTGCCGCCTGTCACTAGTGCTCTGCTGGGGCATTGTCCAGTGTTAGCAGCCAGCAGCCCCCAGCAGTCTGGGGAGGAGCACTTCACCTGGGCCTGGGCTCATTTTCAGCACTATCATTGCAACCACTTTTGGGCTCCTTTGCAAAAGAGAGTGGTTTCATTTCACAGAACATCAGATATTTTTCATATCTGTTATTAGACAAAATATTCAAATGGTAGTGGTGAGGTTTTTTAGTTTACAGGAAAAAAAATTGCACTTGATATTTTAGAATATTTTGCATCTGTTTTGCTGTATGCTTTGCTTCCAAAGCACCTTAACCTACTTTAAAAAGTGATGTCAAAAGTCGATATGCAGTCAAAGCCAAATTCAGTAAATATGGAGAACAGCACCATCCACAGTGTCATTATTAATTTTCATCATACATTGCCACATGAAAGATGTTTATGCACTAAGAGAATTAGTGAAAATTATATTTATCACTACCAAGTCCAAATCTGTTTGAGCTACCAGTACACTTAAGTCACTATGCTTGTACTTGAATTCAGTAAAGTGGAAGTTCTTGCAGCCAGTTGTAACAGATGTCCTCCTTTAGCCAAATTAATGGATGTTTTTAAGTGAAGCTTTGCCCTTGTGCTCAAAGATAAATTTTGTGATTTACTGAAAGTCAGATATTCCTTTAATTATGTCTCTTCCATTTATATTTTGTCAAAAATAAATTCAGTTTTGTGTTTCAATCCATATAACTTCCTATTGCTCACCACCTGAAATAATCTCAGTTGCTTCCTTGGGTTAAAAAGAGGAGACAACAAAACAAAAAATACTCTCCTGATAAAAGAAATACTAGCCTCAGATTTTTGATCAAAATGCATCCCCTGCATGTATTTTGGCAGGGGAAGGGAGGTTGAGTACCAGGGGCTTTTGCTTTCTTATAGAGCTGGAATGTCTTCCAACAAGTTCAGGGCATGAACCTGCTGGTCAGCTCTTCTTTTGAGACTTGTAGTTCACACTTGTTACGAAGCAGGATAAGGAGAGGAAGAAGGAATCTCTTTTAGGAGTTTGGAAGGAATGTTTCATCAGACTCTGGAGGACAGGAGCAATACTTCTACCTGTCTGCTGTGGTGAAGAACATGCAAAAGAATATTGTGCTTCCTGCCAATGATAAGGGGCATGATAAAGCAGAGTAGATGAGGCTCATTCATGGTGAGATGCAGGTCATGGCGGAGATTACATGTCAGGACATAATTATTTAGAAGTATTTCTTTTTATTTCTTTTCAGCTTTTTGGATGCCAGTCCAAATTTCTCTGTCTGCAATTTGTGTATGTATGTGACAATAAGGAAGGACAAAGATGTTTGACTTCTTTGTGTCGTGTGGCTACTTTGACTTAATGATTATCTAGTGTCTGAAAAATTAATTGTTCTTAATCATGAAGTTCACAGATAAGAAATATTTCATGCGAAGTTTTTCTTAAGTTGGGTTAAAGATTCTTAAATTAATATTTTGAGTATTCATTGTTGCTTTACTAAATTGCCATTCATTCTAATTTGAACAAGAGTGACAATTACAATAACATTGTTATAGAACTCTCACAGATTTCTAGGAACTTTGATGGTAAAAGACATCTTTCAGTTATAAGAAAATTCAGTTTTATTGTGAGATGAAATAATTGGTCTGAGAAGAGATTTTAATTACATTTTATTCTTTTGCATCTAATTTTGCAATCTGTTCCAGAAGATACACATGTACAGATGGACTCTAAGTTTCCACTTATATGTCAGATCAGTGATGAGTTGAGAGGACATGCACTTGAGGAACTGTTCATATAGTTAATCAGAAGTTTTGTTCATGTGTCAATGAAAAAAATAATAGGGCAAAGGTTCAGTTTCCACTAAAGGATGTTACAAATGTTTCTGTCTTTGTTTCAACTCCCTAGGTTTTTATCTCTCATTGGAGGAAATGCAAATGACATAGGAAAATCAGATATGCAGCAAAAAGTAAATGTAGTGATTCAAAAGGAAGGACTGGAAGGCACAGCCAAAAGGCTCAATACCACTGTGCACACACTGCAGCTCATCATTGATGGGCTCACTCAGCCTGAAGGCTACGACATCCGAACAGGTAAACCTCAGTTTGGAAACTTGTAATCTCAGTTTGTTTGTTCTGCATATCAGTTTTAAAACAGCACATTTTGTTCTTCTAAAGTCAGTAGTAGATTTTCATGGACATGTAACTCCATTTTTTTTCTCAGTCAGGTAAAGGCTATATCATAGTCAGATGTTTCTTTTCAGTTTTGTAGGTAAGTGTGAATCCCGTCTTAAATCATGGCATTTTCAGCCATAGGAAGGAGAGTTGTATGGCTGTTAACAACTGAAATAATTTCAATATGTTGTCCCTCTACTGATTGAATCTGGTTTCTGGGAGACCAGTGTAACTGAAGCACGTGGCTCATGACCTACCCTGGTTAAAACCTGCAGTGGTACTGAACAGTTTGAGCTAGAGGAAAAGAAAGATGAAGTTAAACATCTGGGGATGCTGCTGTGTAATGGAAATTACAGCTGGATTCTCTTACAACAGCAGGAGCTAAAGGTAGACAGAAAAGATGAAGGCTTGTAATAACAAATAATTGCTTAAAAACCAGCCAAACTAACATTTATGTTCCCCTTCTTTAGTTCATTAGTGGTTTCTGTGCTTATTTTTTAAATATCCCACACTAGTGATCTTGAAAATGTGTATTTTCTATGTCTCAATTTGTTCTAGTGATCTTACATTGAAATTACAGTAGGATAGACTATTAACATAGGAAGACATAAAAGCGAGAGAATCTTCAATGGAAATATTCATATTCTGCTGATCTAGGACATTCCATATTACTTTAGACAGACTGTGGTTGGAGAAGGCAGCCTAGTAGACTTATGTAGCTGTATGGATTTCTCCATCATGACTTCTTCCCATGGGCCCCTTGCAGTTCTTCAGGAGCTGCTCCAGCATAGGTGCCTTCCATGGAGTGAAGTCCTTTAGAAACAGACTTTCATTGTTCCCTAATGAGGTCACAAGTCCTGCCGGAAAGCCTGCTCTAGTGTGGGCTTGCCACGAGATCACAGCCTTCTTTCAGGCATCCATCTGTTCTCGTGAAAGGCCCTCCATGAGCTGCAGGGGAATCTCAGCTCTGGCATCTGGATCTCCTCCTTCCCTTGTTGTCCACAGAGCTGTTTCTGTCTGGTCACTTCTCCCTCCTGGGCTGCAATTGCTGTTGCACAGGGAATTATTTTTTTTTAAAGTATTTTATCCCAGAGGCACTTACCACCATTGTTAATGGGCTTGACCTTGGACAGGAGTGGATCTATTGGRCATAGGCAAAGCTGCAGAAGCCGCCACTCACAGTACCCCCCCCACACACACACACCCACTGAAACATTGCCATGCAAAGCCAATGCAGATCTAGAGACTGATTAAATTCCAGTGCATTTTAGCTATAAACTTGTTCAGGCTGAATTTTTTTTCTCAAAAGCAAGCAGAGAAAAATTATTGCAATTCTGGTTTGGTGATGTTCCTTGTGGAAAATCTCAGTCCTTATTATGTCTTGGAAAGGTCAAACAATGATGGGAAAAGATTGAAAGAGATGTTGTTGAGATGACTCAGAAGGGTTTTCTGTAGGAGCAGAAAATGGTAGGGAAATAAAAGTTTTTAAAAAAATCTATCTGTGCTCTTAAATACAGAATGTGAGCATTAATATCCCAGTGTAATCCCTGCTTTTGATCATGCCTGTGTGATTTTTCAAGTTGTCGGTGCAAAGCGGCATTGTTATGAAGCTCACGTGATGTCATGGTCCACATGAGCAGCAAGCCTAAGAACAGTGCCTTGCTGACTTTTCTTTTAGTATGCGATGAAACTGAGTATTTGTCTTCCTGTGAACGTGTAGAAATTTCTGTAGGAATAGGATTTCATGTATGGTTGATGTAGCTCGAGTCACCTCAAGTGTTTTCTCCCCAGATCTGAAAAAATTTAAAGAATCTTTCAGTCACCACCTACTATACAACATGCTTCTGATCCCCTTATGATAGTTTACACAAATTACACAAAATTCAGTATACTTACTCAATAATCTAAGTCTTTTCAAGTGATTCACAAAATATAAGAAACAAGTTGTCACAGATGGGTCTTTATTTAAAAATGTACAGAAAGCAGTATTTGGGACCTAAGATCTACCTTGGGATGACTTATTAATTAGAAATCATCTGGAAACAACTCTTAGAAACTCTTTTTCTCTGGAGTCTTATTTGTGTTTCTTGTTTCCTGTAACAGATTTTGATAAACCTGACTTCAAGAGAAGCATAGTCTGCTTTGAAGACTTAAGTGTCGGTGCTGTTTTGACTGGAAAAGTTGAAAATGCAACGCCATTTGGAGTTTTTGTTGATATTGGTGTGGGAAAAGCGGGTTTGATTCCAGTGCGAAACATAACAGAAGCAAAACTCTCTAAAGTGAAGAAGAGAAGAAGCCTGGGCCTGGGTCCTGGAGAAAGAGTGGAAGTTAAAGTGCTTAATGTTGATATTCCTCGCCTGAGGATAACATTGGATCTTATTCGTGTTTTATGAGAGGGGTTTCAGTAACTGAGCCTTGACTTTCAAGGATAAGTAATGTCAGCAAGGTTATGGAGAGTCAGGCATTTAATGAATCTTGAACACATTTTGAAACCTTCAGCGCCTTGCGGTTTTTTTGTTGTTTTTTTTTTTTAAATTTTAGTTTAACAGTCTTACCACATTTCTTGTATCCTTTCTGTTAATAATTGTTGGAACAGTTTTTTTGATTACCTCCAAGCAACCTTGTTATTTTGTTTGCAGAGCAAATGAAGCTCCAGTGGGCTGTCAGACAGATCTCTTACCTGTTGTCTGTGCAAGATTTGCTGTCTTAATCTTCAGTTAGTACTACACGAACAGATACATCTATAGCTCCCCTCCCAAAAAACAGCCTTTCAGTTTGCCTGTTTTCTGACAGTCTAAAGGAGGGCTCCTAGTGGCAGAAAAAAACGATCTTTTGAAGTTAAATGGTGATGTTTCATCAAAAGTAGACTGAGGAAAAAGCATCTGCTAAAAGTATTGATGGTTTAGAAATAGTTATCTTTAATTTATTTGGTGTCTGTTTACCTGTATTATTTTTGTTTGTTCAGTTATCATGTATTAACACAGTTGGATGTACCGTGAAGTTTGAGGAACTTTGCTCAAAGGTGTCAAAAGACATTTGTGTTGTTCTATACTTCTGCAAAATAAAAACATCTTCTGCAAAATAAAAACATTTCTGTCCATCTTTTCTTAGTGTACTTGTTCTACAAGTAGTTTAACAGTCCTAGTTGTCTTTCATTCCAACACGTGCATCATCACCAACACTTTGAATGCTCATTGTTTCCTGCTAGGAGTGCCTAGCACAGGAGGTTTGTTTCTTCTAACTAGAGACTTGTTGGTTTTGTGGTATTTTGGTGCTGTTTCAAAGGATTTATCTCTTGAGCTAAGTTTGCAAAGGACAGGTATACTGGAAGATTAGTTAGTTTCTAGCAACAGCAGATAATATGATATATGTATATATGTATATATTTACAGGGAGTTTGCAGATGTATATTACAGAGAGTTTTGGTGTGTTGGGCATTTATTCCTTTGCAATCATCCAGTTTGCCTGTAAGTTGGCAGAAACTCTGGTCTGCAACAGATGAGCCCAAATACACTATAGTAAGAGTCAAAGATCTTCATTTATAAGGTTTCTAACTACAAATGTCCAAGTAGCTGCTGGCACAGGGTCTATGCATGAGTTAGGAAAAGGCTAGCATGGTTCGAGCTCCCAGCTCTGTGCTTTAGTTTTCAAAATGATGAGCCAGCTGTAGACAGTGTATTTTGGAGATTCAGCAAATGAAAAAAAAGAAGACAGATCTTACTAGCTTCAATGGATTTGTTCACTGAAGAAAAGACAACCATTTTCTGTTATGTTAAAGTCAGCACAGCTTGGAATCATGTTTTGCAGGCCTTTTGAAGTTTTCTTGTAATATTTCTGCAAGTTATATTTTGTTGTTATGAAATTAGAAACTGTAATACCATGTTACTGTCTTGGAAAACAGAGATGGAAGGCAAAGAAGTTGAAATTAATTTTTTTTTTCTGCAGGTGACACATTCACTTACAGCAGTATGTCCATGAGTAGAATGATTTGTGTTAAACTTTATATATGATCTCTGCAGTATCTAAGCACTTAGCAAATTAAGTGGATTTGCTTGGCCTTCTCTATGGAGGAGATAAACTTGATTTCCTGAAGCACAATTTAGTGAATAATATAAAGAGTATTTTCTCTTTCTGTGGTATTTTGTTACTGAAATTCATTTTTTTTGATCTGGGGTATTGTGAGGACATCTTGCACAATCTTTTTGTGTATGACTCTTGAATTATCATGCAGTTCTCTAAATGCAAGACATCCTGAGACTGTTTCTCTCCTGTTAATTCACAGGAGGTTTTTTACCTACTTAGAAGGCAGACCCACAATTCACTGTACATACTCATAAATAGTTTCCTTTCTCCATAGAGTAACTCAGCAGCTTATCCTGTGTCATTGCAGGGACTGTAGGAGAACATCATGTCTATCTCTTCAAACTTCAACCACACCAAAATGGGAAGTTTATGACTTCATGTCATATGTCTTACATGTTTGCTTCTCTGCAAATGTAATCCCATTATTTGTCAGCTAGTGCAGTGCCTTAACTACTCCCCACAAAATTATTTTTCCATTGCAATTTCTTTTTTTCTTTGCCAGAACCCAGCAGTTAAAACAGCCTAGTGAGAGTCTAACAAGAATGAATATGCACAATGTGAACTTCTCAGATTTTGTCAGATCTTTGGAGATTCAGAAATTATTTCTTGTTAATCTAACTCTCAGTTTTCATCTTGAATTCTTGTGATGTTCAGATTTCTGACATCAAAGCATCAAAACTGTTTTCTGTAATTTATCTCTGCCTTTAGTTTCTGAACCAAGACATGATTTTTTTTTCCCTGAATGGTTGCTTTTTCCCATTTGAAATGCTGTCCAATCTTAGGAACAAATTCAATACCTCTTACTGGTGATGCCTTCAAAATTTTGAACAAACAAACAAACCCCTGCTTCCTCCTGGTTTTAGTTAATTTCTTCAAAGTTTCTCAGAAGAATTAAATACAAGTCTTTTAAGTCTCACTAAAATTTCTGCTTTTGCCTTAAGCTGTAGATTCCAAGGCATCTACACACCTTGTAGTGTAGTTCCACCTCTCCCCAGAGAGAAAATCCATCTCATTGATCTTGGATGACAGTCTGCCTTTTTAGTCCCACCCTCACTCACATAGTCTGGTATTTTGCAATCACCTTCCCCTGATGTGCAGACACATAAGAAGAGCTTCTAAAGATTTCCTGTGCTTCAGATATTACACAAAGGAGAAGAATTTTTCTACTAAGCAAGATGGCACTTGTATGCCTGGCTGTAGTAATGCAAAACAAGAGTTTAAAAGAAGCCATTTGTTTTGGTTTTATTCCTGCCTCAGGCAGTTTTAGACAGCATATATCAATTTTCCAGAAACTTGTCAACCTCAGGAATGATTTAGTATGCTGTTAAACATAATAAAATCAATAGGAAAACAAATAGAATTTCCATGAGGAGCAGACGTTTGGAGAAGCTGGTCCATATGGCATATAGACATGCTGGAATTTGGGCTTTGTGGGGTACTTGTGTTAGAAAAACTGCATACCATGGGAAAGTAATGCATAATTCAGGAGAACAAATAATCTAACAGCTTTGTGGTAGTGTGTCTTGAACTTGGTGTCTGTATTTATTTAACAACAAATACACTTAGAAACTCTATGCCTGGAAGCTAGAAACCAAACATGAATCATATTTGTCTAATTTCAGAGCTTTCTATAAGGAGCCTTACCCGCTGTGAAGTGAGTGCTGAGTGAGTTCTCAGTTCAGCCTGAATAGCATCTTGCTTTTCTAGACTTCCTGAGGATAATTCATGTACCTACTTAGCTCTGCTTAAGGACATCCAGCTTCAAGACTATCAATCCTGTGAGACAGTGGAAGGAACAAGCTGGTAATGCCAGTCCATGTTACTCTGTGTCTCCCTTTTGTTCAAGGTTTCAGAAAGAGCTGCAAGGGAGTTCRTGTGTCTCCAGGGCTATGTAAAGGTTGGGCCAGTCAGTAATTCCATATTCCTTGCTGTTAGAGACCACCTAAAGATTTGAGAGCACCTCTGTTTACTGGTCCCAAAGTTTCCTCACCCGCCTCATGGGCGTGTAGAAACTGTAACTGTTTAGAAGTGTTTCATTTTGAGAAATCCCTTTGAATCCGTACTCTATAAAGCTTCACAAGTAAATGATGTGTCTGTGTTTCTCACAGCAAACCTCAGTGACTAGTTTATAGAGAACTTCAATTGCCTGTTTCCACTTGAGCCTCTGAATGGTCCCTCTGGTGGATGTTGTAAGTCTGTGCTGGCTGCAGGCACCTCCTGCCAGGAGGCTGTTGGAGATCGCTGCTTATTGACAGGTATTTCAAGGAGCTGACCATCTAGAATTATGGGTGGGTATTTTATCAGATATAAGTCACTCATAACAGCAAGGGATGACAATTTGTAGACCCCTGGAGATGAGCAGCAAATCATAAGCATATATATTGCACCACAGGCTTTACTATGGCTTCTGCAAGCTGGAAATAGCAAAATTCTGTAACTTGGAAATAACAAAATTCAATCTGGAAGGGACCTGTGCAAGAGTTTTGCTTCTGTGGGAGCTTCCACAACGGGGACTGCTGCTTTTATTCAAGTCTGTTGGGTTTCATGCTGTTTCTGTAACTGTTAGTTCTCCAGTGAGCATGTTCTAGCTGCATCAAGAATCCTAAGAGAGTCTCCATGCTTTAAAAGTGAGAGAGGACTGGTGACCATGTCCAGATCAGGGTGAGTCATCCCACTGAGAATTTTAAATCTAAACAAAAGTTCGGGATAAAGCACTCAAATCTCATCTCACATGCTGTCTGTCCCTGACTAGGAGCTGACACATTTGAAATTGATCACCTTGCCCCTTGTTTCACTAGATAGAGCTTTTACCTTATTCAACTTCTAGAACTGAAAAACACTAAGGCATGTTCAACACAGCAGCCCAATTGTTATTATTAGAAATTTTTGGTTTGTCTCTCTCTCTTGCTCTCCAGAAGAAACAACAAAGAAAGGAGCATTTAGTAAACTGAATTACTTCTTTAGCTTTATTAAATCTGGTTGAGTTCAGGTTTTTAATTGTTGAGACATTGTCTTTAAGCAATAATCAGGAGACCAGCACCTCAGAAAAGTGAATTGGAGTGTTGTTTTTTCCTTATCTTACAGATCCATTTATCCTGCTACACTTGTATGTTACCAAATAAAAAGTGTTTTCCATATACAATCAGCTAACCTGGAGTTTTGCATTATCATATCTCAATGACATTCATATTTCTAGGAAAGACTGCCTTTATTTGTGGTCAAGCAGAGAATTTTTTCATCTGACTCACAATGAGGTATGTGGAAATAAAGTCATGAGAAGAACTGTTATGCTTGAGGGTCATTTACAAAGACTGAATAGAAGTGAAATCTTAGGAAAGTACTTTCACCTCAGAATTAAATGTGTGGAATATCTTGGCAGAGAGTGGAAACTGCCACATGCCAGAGGCTGTATGGCACCATGATTGCTTTCTTTGTGATGAGAAGAGGGAGGGGCAGGAAATGGAGGGATTTGGGAAAGAACATCCTGCAAGATGTAAATGGTCTTATGGGAATGAAGTTAAGATGATGAAATGCAAATGGCAGTAATGTAATGATAATGTAGTAGTTGTGGAATCTGAGCCTGGTTGTCTCTTGCTTCCTGTACCTCCCATGAAGGTAAAAAATAAGCATAACAATTTGTTATAGCTAATGGAAATTGCATATCTTGTATCAATGCATATTGTAACTAAAGAGTAGTGTGGAACTAACTGGCTTCAAGAGGGAGAAACACAAACTATGTGCTCTTAATTGATTTACTTCTCATTTGCCAGTGTTGCTGTTTCTAGCTAGTTTATTAGGAGTAGATCTGTCCTTGCTCATCAGCACTTCTGGGTGAGAGAGTGCAGCTGTCATGTGTGACATATGTGTTGTCCATCGACATATAACAGGGGCAACCAACAGAATTCTTATCATTTATACCCAGCAAGAGAGTCCTTGAAAGACTGTTCTGTCACAGCTTTCTTCAATCCCTTGAAATTACTGTGTGGCTGTATTTAGTGCATGGGGTGGGTAGATGCAGAGCCAGTTAAAAGCTGAAAATAGCAGAAAATCCTGCTATTTGTATACTGGCTAGAATTTTTTTCCAGGAGCACACAGCCTCAGCAGTTTCAGATCTGTACTGACGATTAACTTTTTATGTAAGCACATGCTTATTAGCCTCTTTGCTTGCCTGAAATACAATCTTTCCTGGTGTGCTTTATGTGTGAGATAGTTACTCAGTTTTAAGTTTAAGCCTGTTCTCAAGGTGTTGTCTGTTATGGACTGTCCAGTTTAGAATTGGTCCAAAGTAGCCCAGACATGTTAATCTTCAGTGTGTTTTATGAGGCCTTGTGTTTTCTGGGACACAAAATTAGTCAWAATGTAAGAGCTGAAAGAAAAGAAGTACTTTGTTGATGGAGTTGCTGTTGATGGAGTTTTCGTTTTTTGTGTCTGATGAGAYGTGGTCACTCTTCATGGAAAAGAAGGAGGGTTGGCAAAGCTTATAAAGTGAATTTCAAATTCTGTGTCATTCATTAAACTTATAAAAAGATGTTTGTGTCATTCAAAATGACAGGAAAGGAAAATGTCTGCCTTGGCAGTTGGAAGTCCTTGACAGTCTTTGGCACAGTTGTTTCCAATGTTTCAGAGTATTAAGCTTCTCACTTGGATCAAGTTGCAGTTGCAGTGTGGTTTTTTTGGGAACCAGTGTCACTTGTGTGACAATCTGGCCCTTTTTAGAGACCAGCAAAATGACAGTAAGAAAATGCCCACCTATGGGAGTGGAGGTTAAGGTCATCTCCAAAACCAGGGTTCCCCTTGTTAAACCAGTTTTTCATTTGAGAGAGGAGTGGCTTCCTCAAGTCTTCCCTCTTGTTTTTGTCGAACCAGAATATCACTGGTTTATTGAAATTTCTCTTTACCAGTCTTTTTTTCCTTGTCTTTTTTTTCCCCTAATGCTGATCTGCAGTGAGTTACTCACATCGAGGGAAACCAGAGTGCTGCAGAGCTTTGTTTGCAAGTGTAAGTACAATTCATTATTTCAGCATATGTTCTATGTCCTTTAAGTGTAACTTGTATCTGGGTTTGTTGTAAGAAATATTAGAACACTTCCCATATAATAGGGGTGGCAGTTACAGTATTAACTGATTTAGTGGCTATTGGATCACAACTGTGTGGGAAGGCATAGTGCTCCACAGACTCAAGGAGRACTTTGTGATACTGTATGATTTTCAAATGTGGAAAAAGTTAATAAAGGATCAGAGGAGTGCCCATCCTCTGCATGAAACACAGCATGGGTTCCACAGGGGAAGTGTTACGTGACCTCATCTGAGGCAAGGCAATGGCTTAGTGCCTATCCATAGCATAACTGGAAGTCAAGGTTAAGGATAAATTGTATTTTCTCTAGCCCCCTTGCAGCATGAAGGAAAGTGTTTTTCCAGAGATTTCTAATGTCTGCCCTTTCCTGCACTGTTGTTTAACAAGAGACTAAAGCCCGTGTAAGAACTGAAGGTAGGACAGCAATCCTGAGTCCATCCAGTTCCAGKGGGCTCCATCTGATTCCATCACAGGCGTCTCAGTACAGGATCCCTTTTGTAAGATTATTGAGCCCCTTTTTAAAACACATTTGGAAATGTTACCCAACAGAAGCTAATGATTATAGCCTGTGCATAAAAAAAGAAAGAAATGGCGGGAACCCCCAACCAACCATAGGCCCACTGGCAGTGAACTGGGATTTCAGTTGGACCCAAACAGGACTGTGACTGTTCAAATGGAATTTACACAAAGGTGGTGAGTCTCTGTACAGGTGATGCTGTGTTTTGGGAGTGTCAGGGCCCTTGTTAAATCCMCAGAAGCTAATGATATGGACCCTAAAATTAGTGTTGGTTACAACATTTGTKTTGTTGGTCTGCATTTCAAACTGAAGCTTTGCTGGTCATAGTAAGATGGAGGGAGACTTTATTTTACATGTAAGCAATTACAGCATTCCAGGAGTTCCTTTGTATTTTTATGGCTACAAAAACATACAAGGGTAGGTAAAAATTAACATCTAATGTATTTATTGCAGAGCAAAAATATAATATGTGCGACATCTATGTTCCATTATTTTATTTCTATTTGTAAACTATACTCATTGATKAATCTATTTTGTGTATTTCTGGCTAAATGCTGGCAGGACAGACATAGATATATCTAGGAATGGACATGCAAGAAACAAGCTATACATAGCTTTAAAAATATGGKTTTTTGTGATCTTAGAAATAGGATGGTTTTGGTCCGAAAAACTTCACTCTGCAGACCAACAGGCCAAATAATATTTTTTCAYGTTTCATTTCATTGAGGGTAACATGTTCCTACTTTTCTACTGGTGCAGAAAACAGAGACAATTTTTTATGTTTTGTTTTACTTAGAAATATTTATGGAAATTACTTATTTAAAGAATTGTTTAAATGAAGGTGCAYCTTAGCAAGATGGAGTTTAGATTCTCTGTATGATTTTATAAATTTTTCTATTATCCATGCAGTGGCTTTAGCGTTTGCAAAATGCGAGAGTTGCATACTTCCACRCTTCTCTAATAGCGTCCTAAGGGAGCAAAGATCATCTCAGCAGCAAAAATTTTTAAAAAGTAGTGGAGGAAGGCATGAGGCCCAAGTTTACTGTGTAATTTAGGTGTGTGCAATGTTCTTGCTGTATCCTGCAGAAACACCTTTGGTATTATTTCATTCAAACACTGTTTGTGAAAATAATTCTTGAAGGAGCTTATAGCAATGAGCAAGTAGAATGTTATCAATGGCACAGAGATTGACTGTTCATCATGCCTGGTATATATTGCTTTGTCTAACAACTTGCCCCAGCAGACTTACAATTGTGTTCTCTCTGAAGACCCTCCCAGCTGCAAGGCCTGATTGACGGAATCTGTGGGCAGATGCACTTGCCAGACTCCAATAAAGAYGGGGCCTTGGGAACATCTAAGGCAATTATTGACGGGCAGCAATCCACTAATCAGACAATTTCAAAATTAATCCCACAGTCCCTTACTGTATTAGCTTTCCTTCTTGTTTGTATTTATACAGCAAATTCATGACTTCAGTGAATACTCTCCCTTCCAGCCCAATTATGTATCTCTGAGGGTATTAAATTAAAAACAGAAGAAATATTGAGAGTGGCTTGCAATTAGTTTCTTTAAAAAGTGGTGTGGCACTCACAGGCTGGGGTTCTTAATATGTTGCTTGATAATAAAAGTAAACAGGATTTTTTTTCTCATACAAGTAAGGTAAGTATTCCTAATATGCCTTGTTATAAAGCAGCCTGTATATAATGAGAGGGGAGAAAAGTGATTTGATTTTGGAGTTTAATTATATCTTCATAAAATTCTTCTACAGTAACTGACAAATCCACAGTGTCTCCAAATAACATAAACAGATTTTGGGTTGTGCATTTTGATTTATCTTTCCCTTGTTTTATTCTGATCACTTTATAATACAAAATTGCATTGCATTTGATTGTCATCTGCCTTTTAAAAGAGGACTGGTCCAAACAGAACATTTCTTTCTTGGGGAAATGTAGAACCATCTTCATGATGTAACTGTTCAAATGTGAGTCACTGCCTAGAGTCATTAGTTGTGTACTGTGTATCTCATTCTTTTAAAATTTAGAAATCTSATGCCTGCAATGATTGAAGGATTGTTTCTACAGTTTTGAACCTGAATGTAGAATTTCCTATTTTTATTGTTGAAAATGRGTGGCCAAAGAGAAACATCACTTTAAAGGCATTATTTTGTGTCTTTCCATTGCTGATTACTATTGGATTGAACAGTAARAGCACTGTGTATTTCTGCTGTTTCCCAAATGCTGCAGAAATTGTACAATATTTTGTTTATTCATTATCAGTTTGCTTTCAAGTACAGAGGAATGAAAATAAACAGAATTAATCTATTGGAAGTCAGTGGATGAACTCAGTGAACACATGGCTTGGAGAGTTGATGCTGCAGTGCTAACTGTAAAAAGAGTAGAAAGTATTTCCRAGTTGAGGATGTGGTGAAGCAGAGATTCTACTGAAGAGTCTTAAGCTCAAACTCCTTCCTGGGTAACTTTGGTGTGTTTGGCCAGTTTCTATGTATCTCAAATTTCCRTCTGTATGGAAATCTTCAAGATTTCCATCTTTGAATGAGTGCTGAGGGAAAAAAAATGTWATATGCAAGCTTTATTAAAATTATAGAATTGGTATAATTTTCAAGTAAAAATGATAAATCTTTAAGGGAAATCAGCTCTGGTTATCTTTGATCTTTTTGGTAATTATATGTGGAGCTGATGAACATAAAGTTATGAACATATAAGATCATAATCTACTTTGAACAAAAATTTGAATGAACAGTATCCATTTTGGCCTGTTGTAATCAGTCACAAGTTTGAATCGATTCATAGACATGGAGGACATATTAGGCAAGAGTCATACCACAGGTGAACTATTTTTGGATTATCTGAGTGATTTCTTGAACTCTCTTTCCAGAGCTATGCAGCTTTTTGTCATGGAWAATGGCTAAACAGCTTGTTTGGTTGCAAGGCTCAGGAGGCCCCAAGGGTAAAAGTTCCTGTGCTTCTTTTATGCTTCAGTGTTTAGCAATGTGCCTGTGATGATGCCAAGCTGCCTTTCCTTGTGCAGGGAAAACYGAGGATGGAGCTACTGGTAGGCCTTGTTTTATATTACTTTTATTCGATTTATTGCAGAAGTTGTTAACACCCCTTAGTTCTTTGAATAAAATAAAACAAGAAAACCTATAAGGCTCAGCAGCAACATAAACCAGAGTCTTTCACCTTCATTATGAACTAATTCAGCTTTTGATTACCTGGGGATTAGCACCTCCATATGTAACAAAAGATACATTCTGTGAGTAAGAAGCTCCGTAAGGTAACAGCTCACGCAATTTGACATATTTCAATCTAACTAAAGAGGACAAAATGAAAAGTGGGAAGCTAGCAAACAGAAGAGATTATCCAGGTTTCCACCCATCCTTCTGAAGACATTTCTTAAAACCTATCAATTCATCAAGAAGATTTCATATGAAATTATTAAAAAGTGCTTTAAAATTCACAAATCCTCTTAAGAAAGTAGTACGCGATGAATTCAGGTCACCACTCAGTGCTATTGGTGGAGCTTTGCCCTTTAGTAAGGGGCTGASTTTGGAGGTTTCTGAAATGCTTTCCCAACGAAATAATATTTTAGTGAATGAGGGCAGCTCTTCAATCCACATCTGCCTAGAAGGATCCTCCTTAGACATGGGTACAGTTCAATTTCCCTGCTTATGCTGCAGTTCAGCCAACTGATCATGCTCCTCTTTGTGGGCATTCCTTTGTCTTCGTTTTATATGTGCAGGTGGATTCAGACCACAGGCTGTACATACACCACCAGCTGGTGACAGCTTTTGGCCAGGGTTGACCTGGTTAAAGTTAGAACAGATGACCAAAAAGTGAAACTTGACGTTACCAAAGCCTGAGGTTATTTGTTGCCCTTTAGGGATTGCTGGCTCTAAAGCAGCAGCAATTAGGTTTGTGTGGCACAATAAACAAAAATAGAAAGTGCATTCATATGGATAATGTAAAGATTAAAGCCCTTGCACTCTCAGCTGCACGCTGAATAGCTTGGGTTTTTATATGCTTTTAAACGGGAGGGCTGCGTAACATGACCCTCCAGTTGAAAGGATGCAGAATRGCTATACTCCCATCTGGATTATTACATTCAATTTAGGCCACATGAACTCCTGTGCTGAAGGTGTACATCTAAGAAAATGGCTGTGAATTGAGCGTGACTTGCATAAAAGAGCAAGTTGCACCTATTCGTTCTTGAAAACCATCTGCTTTTAGTTAAAATCACAGTTGGCTTGCCAGCCAGCTATGGGGGCCCCATCTTCTTCTCTGTATCACCCCACATTCACATGCTTAATATACTAGTAATTTTATTATGAAGCTGTGGTCAAGACTCTGTGGCTAAGGTTGCAACCAGGTTCTTTTATAAGCTCTGTTTTTTGTCTGCCCCACTAGAGCTTTCTCTAGGAAAATTGACTTGAAAATTGGCAACATTCGCTCTGCACTTCGTATCCATATATTTATATTCTCAGGCATGTTTAATTGTCATGCTCCCTGCTTTACTACTCTTTCAACTTCAATGTTAATTATTAGGCCCCACTTAAAATTAAGCCTTTCTTGGTGTCTTTTAATTATAATCAAGCCCTAGGCAGTCGAGTTACTATGACCACTGCATATAACACTGTTCTTGGTTGTGGCCCTCAGTTGCCTTGTTATGGCTTATTTGTAGACTGGAAGCTCTTTGACTTTTTGCTGAATTTGTTTGAATATGTTGAGGGTCCTGATCTACAGCTCCAGCCTTTTCCTACTACTGCCATTAAAATAAGTGGTAATATACATCCAAACAATTTATAGATGCAACCTGATTCCAGCTGAAGCTGATGGCAGAATTTCCACCAACATCAGCAGGAATTGTGCAGCTGTGACTCTCCTGGAGATCGTGATCGTGGGTACTAACTAGCCCTRCTATCTAAGCTAAACTATCTAAGCTAAAGTTTTCCAAGTACTGTTTTCTTATAATTTTAAAAATGGCAATCACCATTTTTGGCAAGATATTGAAAGTCTATACCCTTGTGTGTCAGGAATATGTGTGTATCAGCATTGATCACTTAAAATTGACAAAACTTTTTTTGGAAACAGTACYGAATCTGAAGAAGTGTAATTTGAGTAGTTGCTTGTTTTCTGTTTTAATATACTTTTCTCATCATGTTTAATATGAAAATCCAGCCTTGCTCACAGGAGCTAAGTAGTGTTAGAGGATTTGCAAGCAGTCAGTTGACTTTTGCACCTTAGTGTGTGTTCCAAAGTGGATACAGGTTAAAGCAGGGTGACCAAGTCTCAATTTAAAATGCAGTACCTGTTGTTATTCCAGAGGAGGAGATTTTTCCTATTCAGTCTGGTCCAGTTTCATGCAATTTCTGAGTAATTATTTCTGATTACATATAGGAAAGCTGTTGAGAATCCTATATCCAAAAGTGACTTAACATACAGACCTCTAAATAAGTGACATGTTCACACTCAGCACCCTCCATGTATGATTAATTATTTAAATTGAATCACACTCTTCTAAATCCTCTACCTTTTCTTTTTTTTCCAAAGTTTTACCTAGATTCTGTAAGTACTTAAACTCTGCAGTCAGAGAGGTTTAAAACTGATGGAATGGCCAGAATTTTCTACAAGAAACAAGTCATTTGATATTTTCAAAAGAGATTTGATAAAGGTCAAACATTGAAAACCAAAGGAAAAAAAGTCTGCTCCTAGAAGAGACCCTATTAAAAATAGGACTAAGAGGGTGATGGTCACAATGGTAAGGAGATACAAGTCTAAAAGCAAACATGGAGTGTGGAATGGGATTTATTTTCATGCAAAGGCAGAATGGATAGACATAGATAGTCCTATGAATGTTAGTTTGTCTATAAACCTTATTTTTAAAAATAAGCAATTTTTTTTTAAAGCATRTAGATTATTTGCCCTTTTCACTGACATATTTGATGTATTTGTTCTCCCTTTTGTGCAAATTTCTCAGACTTGCAGTGCATGAATCATTTGTGAAGGGCAGTATCCTTGCCCCTAAAGTATAAATTCACATCCACTTGGGGAAAACATTGTCCCTTCTTCTAACAGAAAGAATGCAGTTCTACCATATGATAAAGAAGTCTGAGAAGTCTTTGCAAAATCAATCGTCTGAAAAACATAGCACTTGAWCTGCCAGTAGTACCTGTCAAAGCAGGATCTATCTCAGAGATTTTGGTACCAGAGGAACCTACTGCAGACCTGAGACCACAGTAACTGTAGCTTCTAGATTTAAACAGGTCATGGGATTATTAGTGATGCAGYGACAAACTGCACTTACCAGAGAAGTTTTGGAAGTCCTTGTGCTGCAGTTCTAGCTGGATGATTCCAGAAACCTCTGTTGACCAAGGAATTGGAGGAGTACATAGAAATTGTCTGTTCCAGCTAGAATTAGTAGAGCCAAATAGCCAAAATCTCTGGGAATGCCTTTTTCAGGTATGGCGTCGTTCACTCTTCYAGTTTGAGAGGGAACATGAAGTGATACTGTATTGCCAGTAGCCTAGTGATTGAGCTGGTATACTTCCTGTCAAATTTTGCTTTGTTTTATTGAATGTGGAAAATCTTAACATGTTTTTTGACAGTGAAAGTCTCTGAAAACCAAGAATGTAGGATATCTTTATTGTATACTTACCACAGAGAGTTGTCACTACTCTATACACTGCAGAGAAGATATTTGAGATAGGCAAATCTCTTTAAAGATCAGGCTTTTTAGGAGCCTGCACAGTGATATCTGCCTTGTTGGTTTRTTTGTGTGCATTGCAGTTGTAAACCTAGTGGTACATACATAAAAATTAATGTAACTTGGTATGGTGTTGTTTACTAACTTCATCCAATATATATCGCTTTAAAAAATCACTCATATTATGTTTAAATGCTAATAAAATGAAATCCCTTAGCAGTCAAAGGAATTAGCTCATATATGAGTGAAATACCAAGGCAGTTCTTGTTATTTTTATGAAACTCTGAATAATATAAGTATCCAATTGATAAAATTTTATTAAAGCTGACAGCCCTTAAGTGATCTAAGTGGTAAATATTGAAAGGAAGTTTCAACAACACTGCAGTACCAAGGGAGGCCTAAGGCAGTAATAAGGATTAAACAATGATTTAATGTTGTTCCTTGGGGGTAGGGATTGTTGTTTTAATGGAGAGCAAAAGCTCACTTCCTTCTAAATAATTAAACTGTGATTTGAGAAATTGATCTAAGGTAGTTGTAGTGGTTTGTTAAGTCCGAAAGAGATAAATGAAGGCAAAGTGTCCTGGGGCAATGGGAAGTCAGGGGAGAGTAGTGAAGAGATAGTTTTGCAGGATAGATTCATGACAAGTGTCCCTCGGGAAGGGGAAAGCTGGCAATGAGCATATTTTATCTTTTATTTGTAATGTAAACAGACTTGTGCTGCCTGAGGGTGGGTAATAGCTAATGAGCAGGGGGTTTCCATGGGGTGCAGATTTTATTAGCACAGCTTATAAAAAATGGAGCTAAATTAAAAATGCAATGTCTTCTAGATAATCCGATAATCAGCTGTGCTACAGGGAGCACCTCCACCTAAGCAGAGCGAGTGTATTTGCATATGCATGTAACATTTCCAAACATTTTGTTCAGCAGTTTCTGCAAGCTGAATGGCTTTCTGATCTTCACAGCAGAAAACAGATTTCACATAATAGGGCTGAGTATTTTGGGCTATCTTAGGAATGTAGGAATGAAGGAATTTTGTAATGTGTTTCAAATCTGTCATTTGTATATAACCAGTGGGAGACTTGGCCAGAGACCTTCTCATTGTATATGCCTCTTGGGTGATGGTTACAAATGAGATGACAGCTAGGATGGTGGTAGAGATGGGATAGAAAGGGGAAAAGGGAGAGAGAAAACTCTATCTRATTAGATAATTGCTTGAGGTAATTTCCTAGGGATTAATATGATACTCAACCCGGAATTGTTCTAGACAACTGATGCAGAGCTTCCAAAACTGTGTGGGATGTTTTCCAACCAACCACCCCTCAGTCTGTATGCACATAGCACTTTAGAAACACAAATACATTGAGTTAGCATCCTAGAAAACATTGAAATTCCCTCTCCTTACTGGAAAAGACTGTCTATATTCAATCCAGGCCTTCAGGTGTAGATGCAATTGGACAGGGTATGCCAGAATAATGTATTTAGGCACATAGAAGGAGGAACAAGTTAATCATCAAGAGCCCCTGAGAACACATGCCACTGTCAAAGTCTTGTGACTACCACTGCCAATGCCTCAATTTTTCTCAGCACCCAAGGCAAAGCTTAGAAGCCAAGCTGAGGACAGAACATGAATGGCAAAAATCTTCTAGAACTTCAGTATTAAGATATCTACAGTTTTCAGTAGCAAGAAAGGATATTACAAACACTTGTGGCTCTCAGGGGCTTTGGGACATACTGAGTAAGGTCTGCTGAAACAGGAAGAATTAACAGAAATGCCCCTGCATATCTCACTCCAGACTGTAAGATCTGGGGCTACTAGTGTTAAAGCTGAGCTTGCACAGTCAGAAACATGTCTTTGACCCATCTGCTCATCTCTGTGCAATAAACTGAAGAATTGGAAGTGAAGTCAAACCATACAAGCAGATAAGTGTGTATAAAACTATTTTTTCCAAGCATGTTTTATGCTGTTCTATTTTGTATACACATTACTAGAATTAGAGGAAAGCTTCAGGACCACCTGGTGTACAATTGACTTCATTGTTCCCAGCTCCTCAGGCTAGGAGAGAGAAGAGATTGTACCATGATCAAACAATCCTTGTTGTTATTTATTGATGGCTTTCCATAAGTGCCAGGCAGGTTGCAAGTTCTAGTGTACATAATTCCTTACAGCACAGCCCCTGATGCACTGCAGGGTGTGAGGGTGTGCTCCAGGTGTCTCAGTTTGGGTGCTTACCAAGAGTTCTGATGATTGGAATCCATCATGTGTCTGTACTCACCCTCTGTCAGAAGGAAAGAAAATAGGATAGGATAGGAATGAAGATAGGGTATTATGTTTTGGTACATTCATTTGTCAGATTGGATTTGGTTTTGCAGGTGTACATGTTGCTTTTTATTTCTGCTGGAGAACACAAGGCAGAAGAATTGTCTTGCACCTGGAGCCAGAAGATGGTAGAACTAAGCCAGGAAATAGGTTTATCTTTCCCGTGGGAGTTCATTCCATTGGCTCAACCCATCACTAAGGAAACTTCTGTCTCCTGAGGAGGCAAACTCTGCCTTTTGGAGACCTCCATTGTATGAGAGAAGGGATACACACCTGASGTTTTTAGGAAACCCTTTGAGGAGATGAACGGGAAATCCCAAACACAATTCAAGTTCTGTGGAAGACCAGGGCAGGGAGCTGGGATAGGGCTGACATGCCCTGTAACTGATCTTAGTGAGGAGGTGTCATCACAGCATCAATGAGGTTGGAAGGCACCACTGGAAAATGTCTAGTGCAGTCCCCCTGCTCAGAGAAGTGACCTGTTGAGGCCCATGTATTTTAGTGCATCAGCTGGAGTGAACAGCTGCCTAAGTACTCCCTGTATAACTAGTCCATACTTGAGGGAAGGATGGTGTAGTTCAATGGCATTTATCACCTGCTAGRATAAACTAACACATTAATGATAAAAGCATTACTTCTTTGTTATTACATTTTGCTAGTATGTGAAATGCCAGAGTACTTCTAMGGCACGGGACTAACTAAAAGAAAATACTTTGAACTAGCTTCCTCTGCCTCCCATGGGTGAACACCTGTGACCAGATATTCACCAATGAGCTTATCCTAAGTATTGGGATTGTCAGTAGTAGTGAATGGTAATAGTGCTTGAATAATAACCAAGACATAGTGGCTTGCTGTCTTTTAAGTTTGTGTTGTCAGTTCAGCTGATTTTGAACAGGTTGAATTGGTCAGAAATGAATAAATGAGGCAATTTACAACTAAAAACCTATATTCTGATCCTCTAGAGAGCCAAGGCATCCATCTATTTCAGATGACCAGAACTACTGGAGTTAAATTTAGAATTGTGCCTAAGGTGAGGCCTGAGATATCTTCTCTATGAAGATTTTGATCTTCTGTAAGAATGCAATTCAAATTTTTGGATATCACAACATGTCATTCCATAATGTTTATTTAGGGAGAATATTGCTTTTAGATTATCAGCTGGTGCGCATCAGTAATAGAAACGTAAATTTTGGTTGATTATTTGTTTACCAGGGTGTCCGTAGAGAGTTCCATTCCTGCCTTTGCCTTATGCTTTCTGAAGAACTATCATGCAAGGCACACATTTTTCCAGGCTTCCATTTGCCACATCTGCACCGGTAGTGCAGTTTCTTACTGCTTTTTTAATCTGACTACTTTATTTAGATGATTTTCAGTGCAGCAAGTGCCCTGTTCTCTGTATCTGCAGTGGAGCCAATCTGAGACCTTGGAAAGGAATGTGAAGAGCTTTGTCACTGTTGGCTTAGAACATGTTTTTGCCATGGTCAGATTTYTTACAGCAGTTTATTTTTGTGGCAAAAATTGCTATTTTTTGACTTAAATATAGCAAAATCTTCAACATGATGAAATGGCAAAAAATGTCACAGTTCATCGTGCTACAAAGTATAAACAATCATCAAACAGGTGAAAAATACATTAAAGAAGAATAAAACTTCAAACAGGTTTTAAGTAGTTCACTTTTATGTTTTAATAGCTCTTTAGGAGCCTATAAATAAAAAGTCAATTGGATTTCAGACTTGTTTCCATAGTTATATTACACACAGGGAGTATTCAATAAAACAAATCTTTTATTTAGTTCCTGACAGGTAATTAAAATGTGCCTCTGCATTTTCTTGTCTGTTTCTGTAGGAACTAATATCAAAGATTTCTAGAGTTTACAAGTATTCACAAATATATTGCAACTTAATTTTATCTTTTGGTCTGAAAACCTGGTGCTAGCTGGAAGTCTTTAGTTAGTGGAAAGTTTGAATCCTGTTTGGCATTCTAAGCCTAACATTTCTTTTTTACTACAAAAATTTACTCGCAGCTTCAAAGATCTGAATCCTGTTTGCACATTTTTCAAAGTAATAGGTGGTGTCAAAGCCAAATATGTAGAAAAGCAGCTACTAGAACCAGAAAAAATTTGGAGAAAAAGACGGGAAAAAAAAGATTGTTAACATTCCTGAAAATGTTTTGGGGGATGGGGAGAAGGTGCTCATGAGGGTTAGAGTACTATGAATTTTTTTGAATTCTTAGTTGTCAATTAAAYTGCTTTTATTTCAAGTGTCTGAGATTTTTCCAGGGGCTGTTTCATAAAGGACCATTCAGTTCTGCAGTCTCTTCAATACATACACTTTTAGAAGTTTTAGAAGACAGCAATTGAGAATGTA